>PVKZ01009138.1:0-12258 GCA_004027375.1 Macroglossus sobrinus
ACGAGGTAAACAGAAGGCCAAACACAGACCACGGGGCAGGGGACGAGCGGGGAGGGCCCAGGAAGGAACAGCAGCGGGAGTGCTACGGAACCGTGGGAACTCTATCATCGGTCAGCTCTGCCGTGGGACGCTGCGGTGACAAACAACCCCTGCCTCTCAGTGCCTTCCAGACAGGGACTTACAGCATGGGCTCCACGACCGTCTCAGGTCAGCCCCCGCCCTCCGCCGGGACCCCAGCTGACGCTGCAGCCTGTCCCTGCCAGCTCACTGGTCACATCACAGAGGTAAAGGGGGCACTGTCATTGGGCACCACCTCATGAAACTTCCCGCCTCCAGAGTGACAGAGAGTACTCCCGCTCACACTGACCAAAACCAGTCCCAGGCCGGGCTCGAGGCCAGCGTGGCGGGGAGTGTGACCCTCCCAGAACGGGCACAGACCCCCCAGAAACCACAAAGACTGACGTGCAAGGGGAAAGGACGAAGCAGCAGCCAAAGCCCTGCCGAGGTGGCCGGCATGGTGAAGGCCGCAGGGCGCTGTCCGGGCCGGGCGCCTGGCGGATGTCCACTGTCCTTACTGAGACAGGCAGGGTGGGGTATGTCCCCACCACAGAGAGGCACAGACAGGAGTGTCGACTGGTCTTTTGTGCCGGGCGTGTGAGGGAGGACGAAGACGAGGGGTTTCCCAGCTCTGAGGCGTCCGCCTCTGAGTTTTCTCTTACCCCGGACACGTACGTGTGGCGGACGGCAGAGCTGGTGTCGTGTCCACGCCCACAGGAGGAGCCTTTCTCTGTCCCTCGCCTCGAGCTGGCTCCATGACTTGCTGTGGGGTAGGAGCAAATGTGACACCGAACTTGAAAAAGTCTTGCCCTCTGCCCATTCTCGGAGCTGCTGGATGGCCTGCTGTGTCTAGCTGCCCCCTTCCCTGCTCCCCACCGCCCCAGCCAGCTGCTGGCCAGCCTCCGGGAGCAGAGCTGCCCTGCCGACGTGCCGCTGACCGCAGATGCACGAGGGTAGCCCGGCCAAGATCCGACCTGCCCAGCTGAGTCCGGCCCGCGGTGTCAACCTATGGAATCGCGAGCTAAATGCACGGTGAGTTTGGGGTGCTGTTTTGTGCAGAAAAGGCAAAGCGATACACTCAGTGCAAGTGAGATGGCTCACGATGAGCGAAACGTATGTGTAGGTTCGTGCCAGAGGCCCAAGTCGTTTTCCTCCTGGGACGTCTGTCACTGTAAAGACTCTAGGGCAGGAGCTGCGTGCGATCGTGTCTGCGTCTTCAGTGGTAGGAGTCCAGCAAGTGTTTGTTGAAAGAACCAGTGAGTGACTTCCGCTCACAAACACACCAGCAGCGTGTGGGCTGCGGGTAGAACGTGTCGGTGTGGGTTCGTTCACTAGCAGCGTGCCCAGCTGGTGGGGGGTGTGAGCGTGCAGGAGGTGGGGTAGGGTGGGGCGGGGGGCACTGGAATGCTCTGGTTTCTGCCCAGTTCTGTTGGGAACCTAAAACAGCTCTAAAAAATAATGTTATTCAAAACACATGCATATGCACATGTGCACACACGCGCGCACACACACGCACACGTACACATGCACACATAAACACACACACGCAACGCAACACACACATGAAACACTGCACACATGCACACAGTGCACACATGCATACATGCACACACAACACACACATACATGCACACACATGAACGCAAGTATGCACACACATGCACACACATGCACACATGACACACATGCACATATGCACACACGTGCTCACACACATGCATGCATGCACACAGTGCACACACATACACACAGTGCACACATGCACATATGCACACACGTGCACACACGTGCACCCCCCCCACACACGTGCTCCACCGACCTCACCCCACGGGCCTTATCAATGGCCATCTCCACCCCCTCGTCTAACTTCTGTCCAGTTCCCCCTGCACGGAGACCGAGGTGGGCACTGTCTCGTCGTAGAGGGGATGGATGGGATTGCTTTGTCTCCTCCTCCTCCGGCCCACCGGGCGCTCTGCGGGTCATTCTGGCTCGGGCACCCCGTCGGGCTCTGCGTGCCCGTCCCACGCCGGGCCTCGTGTGGTCTCTGGCCGGTCTCACCCTCAGGGACCCTGTAGCGCGGGGACAGGCGGGCGGTGAGCGGTGGCTTCCTGCCTTGGCTGACTTCTCGTCGCCTCCACTGCCTTCACGTGAAAACGCCCGCTCCAGCCGGGGCGGCCGAGGGTGGACATCAGTTGCCCACCTGCCGGCCCTCTTCTCGGAGACGGGGCCCGGGCCCCTCGGCATGACACGCGCCGGGCTCTGTGAAGTGGCAGCCCCCTTAGCCCGAGCGGCGAAGCCGGCCGACGTGTTTCTCCTGCTAAATTTACTGGCTTTATTGAAAGGCCTTTGGGGAGTTGCTCGCTCATTAAATACACCAAATGCAAACGCTCTCTCAACACAGTATCATCCTCGTGACGCGGAAGCCTCCCCCATCGTGAGCGCAGGGAGACGGAGCTGTCAGCGCTGTGACGAGGCCAGGCTCGCACAGGGTGAGCCGCCCCTCGAAGCAGCCTACTCTGCGCCTCTGCGATTCGGGGTGTCTTTACTCTCCCACGAATGTGTCGCCCTCGTATCGCCTCACCCCAGGCCGAAGTGTCGGAAACGCACGACTGTTCCCGGGAATGCAGACAGCAGAGTGTCAGAGCTTGTCGATGACCTTGAAAATGACTCAGACTGCGCCAAGCCAGGGGTCAGCCCCGGCTCCCGGGGCTGGTGGGAGTGGGGGAGGGGACCGCGGTTGGCTCTTCGCACCGCAGACACTTTGGGACCCGCAGCCTCAGTGAGAACGTGGGGCATGCTGCCCTGAGTTGGACCCAGGCCAGGGCCAGCTGAATTCTCCTGGGGGCGGGCGCGGTGGGTGTGGAGCGAGGCTGTGCGGGGACCCCACCCCCGCAATCAGACAGAGCTGCTGGAGCACAGAGGCCCGAGGGGCCCTTGCTTGATGTGTGCGGTCTTTATACGAACTCACTTCCGAAGTTCTGACTGCCAGCTCCTTTCTGAGCAAAATTAGGTTAAAAATGTCTTTCCTTCTTCAAAGTTCGGTTTAAAAAAAATATATATTCCATCACTTTTCTAAAAGGATGTGGGTCAGCGAGAATAGCACAGGAAGTCTCGGGTAATTTTAACGGAGCAGAAATAGAAGGGAAAGCACAGCGTGGGGGGAGGGAGGGAGCTGGCACGCGCTTCGGCGGGTGGGGGAGGGGCGGTGTGGCAGCAAAGCGTTGGCATGCCTGGCCCGGTGGCCCTTACGAGGGCGGGCGGCTTCCTTGCAGGGCAGACACCTCTGCCTGCCCAGTCGACCCCAGCACCCTCTCCCACCTTGCAGCCGGTTCATCACCGGGGCTGGGGTCTTACCCTCCACTGTGCCTCGGACCCCCAGGGCCGTCTCAGAAAGATGCTTTTAAGTGCGCGCCATAAAGGTGCAGCATTGCAAAGGAAGCCGATCGTGTTGTGTTGGGTGATTACGTGGAGTGACTGAGTGCTCAGAGAGGCCTTCAGCACGGGCCCCTCTGCACGGCCCCCCACCTCACCCCGCTCCCCTGTACCCCAGCAGGGGGCTTTCAGCCTCCCTCCTCTAGGCTCCATGCCGGGAAGGGTAAATTTGGAGCAGGCCCTTGCCTTCCCGAGCGGAGAACCTATCAGCGGAGGGAGGCCCACACAGGAAAATAAGCCGAGGGGTGCAGGGCGGGGGAGGGGCCAGTGCCTGAGGACACCCCCGAGCTCCCGGATGGAGCTGCATCTGAAGGCGACGCTGTCGGGACGTGCCAGGTAACAACTCACGCGCCGGGCTTCCAGCCTAGCCGGTCTCCCTTACGGTGTTGTCACTTGCAACCTAAGGCTTCCTGACAACACGGCGACCCCTTCCTGGGAAGGCGGAAGACCCCTCCGTCCGTCGTGGGGTCCTCGGGAGCTGCGGTGAGGTGCCCAGCAGTGCTGAGCGCCCAGCCCCACCACAGACGACGTCTGGAAAGAGGAGAGCATGAGCGGGCACTGTCCCCCGCCTGGCTCAGCCACCTTGTCCCCCTGCCTGCTGCCCCCAGCGGCCTGGGGGGAGATGCTCTGAGCCTGCAGGTCGCCCAGGGGCTGGCGTCACTCACTCACACGCATTTTCCACAAGAGAATGAGCTTCACGTCAAAGTGGCTCAAAGCAGCTTTCCTTACACCAAACAGCCCTGGCCACCCCGCTGCCCCGCCAGGGCAAGGAGCCTCGTTGAGCCACCGCGAGCTTCCCTTCTGGGCCCCACGTCGCTGTGGGAATGCCTCGGTGGGGACTGCGAGGGGGCAGGGGAGACGCACCCACCACCACCATTAACTCGCTTGTCGGTGACGCCAGCCGAGGCCCCGCCCACTGGGGGTGCGGGTGGGTGGGTGGTGACCCCTCGCTGGGGCGCACAGTGCCGAGGGGCCCCGGGCTTCCCAGGCGGAGGCCATCCGAGGGGGCCCAGCCCCTGCTGGTCTTACAGATGCTCCAGCTGGTGTCCGAGGCCCCCCGCCGGCGGCTGGATGCTGCCCCCGCAGGCTCCACCCCCACAGGCTCCGCCCCCTTAGCGGGGCCGAGGAGGAGGAGGAGGCGAAGGCGGCGCCATCCTGTGACTGTCGTCAGCCCATGCCACGTTCCTGATCCTGGTCCTTACCCGTAAAGTGGGGTCGGGGTGCCCATAAAGGGGTGCCCCGCGGTGCCTGGCCCCTCCGGGTGAGCCACCGCCATCCTTCCTCATGGAGGGGAGTGGGGGGCCCCGTTCTGCAGCCCCCAGCCCCGTTTCCGGGTCCCTCACTCGGGCCTTTGCTGTTCCCTCCGCCTGGAGCCCGCTGCCCCTCAGTTTGACACCTCTGTGTCTCAAGGTCCCTCCGCCAAGTCCATGGCTGGCTCCCCTGCCTCCGGTCTGGAGCGGGGCCTTTGTCGCCCACTCAGCATGCCCCAGGCCTCCCTCCCCTGCACCCCCCGCCACGCACACTGCGGGACACGTGTGGGCGGGGTGCGGTGCGCATGTGCTCCTGCCTGGGTCCCCGGCTTCGTCGGGTGGGGAGGCCCCGGCTCCACCCGACGCCGGGTGACCCAGAGGGACCCCGAGCTTAAGCCCGGTCCCTCCACACCCACAACGACACCCGATCATTAACTGTCCACCTTGGCCCGCTGGTGATGCGCCTGCTCGCAGAACAGGCCCACCCCCGCCAGAACTCCCGCCGGTACTGCCTCCAGCGCCCTCTCCCCTGCCACGGAGCCCCCTCCCCACCCCCCGGGGCCTCCCTGTGGGGCTGCGAGGGCCCCTCGCCATGGGGACCCACCAGGTGGCCGGGCCTGGAACGCCCTCAGGTTCAGCAGGTGGAGACTTAATTGCCTTCTGGACACTGAAAGGGTGGAGGGCTTCTCCCCGGAGGGTCACTCCTCGCCCCCCCCCATAATGGCAGAGCTGTGGCCGGTTACAGGGGAGAAGACAAACCCCCCTCTCGGGGACCAAGGACAGGTGCCGGCTGTACGTAGCACGTCGCGTCCTCAGGTCGCTGGTCCTCAGCGTCTTTAGAGCTGCTGTCTGCTTCCCGCCCCTGCCGGCCGAAGGAGGCGGAAGGAGACAGTGGCGGCGAAGGGGCTGGGCCTTGGCAACCGTCCCCAGCGCCCCATGCTCATCGGGGCACACATGTCTTGCGGGGTGCGGGGTCTCCGGGAATCTGGGGGCCGGGGCAGTGCTGAGCAGCAAGCTGGGGCACAGAAATCACCGTCCTGGCCCTGGCCTCCCGGCCCCAGGGGGTGGGGAGGCGGACTTCCGCCCTCCCGCTGGCCTCCGCCCTCCACCGTCCGGCTCTCTGTCCTTGTCACGCTGGGTAAACGCTCTCCTCCAGGCCACCCAGCTCACCCCTCGCCCCTCGCCCTGGGTGGTTCCCCTCCCTGCAAATGCTCCACAAGGCGCCCTCCGCCTGGTCACTCAGCTGTCCCTTCCGATGACCCCGACGCCCGCCCTGTACGGCGTCGGGGACACCCTTATGAAAGCACCCTCTCTCAGGCTACCCTCCTGGCCTCATGCGTCTTACCTACTTGCATGTTTGTGGAGTGTCCATCTCCCCTCAGTGAAACGCGACCCGGCTGTCCCCTGCAAAACCCCGGGCCTAGCGCAGTGCCTGAGATGTGACTATTTGTGCAAAAACAGAACACGGGCTCCTGGCCCCGCAGGGCTGGTGGACACCCTGGCCTTGTCGGGAGCGGCCCTCTCCCAGGACTTGGTCTTGGCCGTGGACAAGGGCGCCTTCTAGAAGTCCCCTCCGTGTCCAGGCTGGCACGGCGGGCCCGGGATAACGAAGCTGCTTTAACATAAATAATTTGCTTCTGAGGTATGAGCAACGCGGAATATTTTTAGAAGGCCTGCCCTCCTAGGGGAAGTAAATGACTTATAAAAACGGGATTTTTCCTTTCTTTTTCAAAGTGGCCTTCAAGAGAAAAGAGAGCCATGTGTGATGGCCGACTCGGAATTCTCTGAATTAGTGCGACTCATTATCCTGGCCGTCCGCACACTGACACGCACACGCGCGCACACGCACACACGCACACACACGCACACACACTCTGACTCGCTCGCTCCCCCCCCACCCCCCACCTTCCATTTCATGGTCTTAGCTCGAATCTGGAATAAAACCGCGCAGCCCTCCTCCCCGGCCCTCAGCAGCGGCCGTTCTGATTGCAAGCCTCCCACCGCCCCGAAGACCGCAGCTTCAAGGGCGAAGCGGCCGGGGACACGCTGAGCCCTCGCTCCTTAAAGTACGCGCGCCGTAAGTTACCTTGAAACGTGAAAAATAAAAAAATAAAAAAAAAAGTATTATTTTAGGTTCAACAGACACTTGGGTCCCTGTGAACAACTCATTTAAGGAGAAAGTGGGGGGAAGGCATTCAGATCAAGGCTCCTTTGACGGCGTGAACCTCCTTACTTTGAACCCCGACCGAGCGGCCGGGATGAAAGGTTCCGTGGAGACGCGGACGGGTGGGTGTGCGGGGCGGGCGGGGACCGCCGTCCGCGGCAACGGCGACGCGGGCCTCTCGCGACGGGCTTTGTCTGGCCGATAATGGGGGCTCGCTCCTGGAGGAGGAGGGGGGGGGACCCAGAAAACCGAGACACAAAACCCACTTTGTGGCCATTGTGCTTCCACTGGAGTCTTGATCTCGGGGAAGACGTGCTGTTTGGACAGCTAATAAGACGCCCGGCGCCTTTGATGAGGCGCGTTCTGAACACCGAGGTCCAGAGGAGGCTTCCATCGCTGGCGACCGGGGCCTTTCTCCTCGTCTGCAGAATCCGGCTTCCGAGGGGCGTGGATGTGTCTTCTGCCCGGGACCCCCGAGGCCCTGGACCACCATCCTCGGGCTTTTCATCCGCCAGGGTCCAGGGGGCTCCTCATGGCCCGCGGGCTCGACCCCGCACGCCCGGGCTGGCCACCGAGGTCCGCCGTGAGCTGGTTCCACGTTGCTTTTCCTTCCCTGTCCCCTCCCTGCCCCCACGCTACTCCTCCAACTGCCAGAGAAAACCCGCTTCCCTGACGGGTGCCTTCTCCGCCACCAAGGTCTACGCGTCCTGGCAAACCTGTCCCCCGGGGAGCCTACCAGCCCAGCCCATCCTCCTGGAGCGGCCTCTGCGAGCTCTCACGCACCGATGCTACGTGCACTTGAACCATCTCCTTGATGCTCCGTCTGGTCGGCTCTCCCCGAGGGATCCTCAGCTTCCGAGGGGCGAGGATCCTGCTTTGTAGGGACCGGCGCATGGCACAAGGCCAGTGGAGTGTGCACAAGAAGCGCTGACCTCGTCTGAACTGTGAGAAAGGGCTGTGGGCTGGAGGGTGCGGAAGACACGGGCTGCCCGTCTCCCCCTGGGAACCTCCCCGAGTCTGGGGAGCAGGGACTGCCACCACCCTCCGCCAGCCACCCTAAAACCTGGAGGGCCAGTGTGCGCTTTGGGGCCAGGCCGAAACTTTCAGCGTCTGGATGTCCCAACTGTCGAGTGGTCCACCGCGTGCCCAGCACGGGATTCGGAGGCGAATAGGACAGGTGCTTGTCCTCATTGTCCTGAGACTTCCAGATGAGGAACTGAGAGCCGCGGCAGGACTGATTACAGCTGTGATGCGTGCAGTGGGGGGTAGGCGCAGGCTGCTCTCGCTTATCCGGTGGACCTACCAGCTGCTTCTCAAGGACGCTGTTTTACACCTGGTGGGGTCTGAGTGAGCAGGCTGCCTGGCCACTGTGGACACGGGCAGCCCTGAATCCCCTTGATGGAGCACGTGATGGGGTCCAGAGCGCGGAGGCCGAGTCCTCACGTGGGTCCGTAGCGAGGCCGGCGCTGTGAGCGCAGGGGAGCGCCCTCGGGTGGGCACTGCGCCTGCGCGTGCCGTGGAGGAGGCGGGGCTAAGCGCCCTCTCCGCGGGATGAGGCCTCCTCTCCCCAGGGCCCGGCTTCCATCTCCTTCCTGTGTCGCCTGCCACCGACCCCTCCTCCCTGGCTCCGTCTCGCTCCTTCGATGCTTCCGCTCACGAAGCTGGTGAGGACCCCGGTATCACGGCTGCCTCTGCATGCGATCACCTGCTGCGTCTCCCGGCGACCTCCAGAACCAGAACCAGAACCAGAACCAGAACCACGTCCCGGTCTTCATCGGGCCGCAGGGACCCTAGGGGAGGGCACACACCCGTGACCCGCGCGTCTGGCACGCACAGCCACCACCTTCCCAGCCGGTGGCCGTGGCGGACATCGCGAGTGGATCCGGGTCGCGTTTCTGCTGAGCCCGGACGGGTAAAAATCACCTCCTCAGCTGTGTCTTCCCTGGCACCCCCCCCCACCCGAAAGGAGGTCCCCTCCCCCCGGTTGCTTGCGATGGCTTTCCTTCACGGTGCTCACCACACTTAGTCATCGTGCATTTTACAACGTATTTAAAACCCTGCATTTTACAACGTATTATTTATTGAGAACACCTGCAAGGGCCACGCAGTGCGGTCGCACCGCACCAGAGTTTGCCCCTCACAGAAGCCCGGGTGCTGAGCAGCGTTTGTCACACAGGGAGAGCCCGGGACCTGCGTGCTGTAAGATGACCGAGTGCCTGAGCCAGGGAAGATGTAGAGAGAAGCCAAGCCTCCTGGTTAAGACCCCGGGCTGCGTTTGGGCTCTGCGAGGTCCTCACAGGTGTGCTGGGCAGACCCCTCTGCTCCTCTACCCCTCTGCCCGGCGCCTGGGGCTGTGTCTGTGTGAGGGGGGCAGGGCCCACCCTCCCACCCTAGGGGTATCTATGGCAGATCTGGGACAAAGCCAGGTGCGCTGAGCGTGGTGGCCACAGGGAAGTTTCCTTTGGACTTGAGAGCTGGTGTGCTTTGGAGCTAGTGGGCTGGTGTTTGGTGTGGATGCAGGAGACGCGTGCCCCCGGGGACAGGGACCAGAGCTGCAGCCCCTCCTCCCCCCTTGGTGGGTCCCTGGGCCCCCCGGCGCTGGGCTTCCTGAGGCATCGCGGACTGGACTCGCCCTTGGCGGTGTCGGGCACAGCAGTGGCATCACCGCCTGTGTCTTAATTCCCTCCTCTACCTCCTCCCGCTTTGCCTCCCTTGCACCACAGGGCGGGGCAGAGGGGTGCTGTGCGTGCCGCTCTGTTGTTTCTCCAGCTGGGGCCAGATGGTCCCCCCTAGGGATTCGAGGCACCTCCCCAGCCCATTTCCCTGCAGACCGCCCTGCTCTGACCGGTGGAGCCTGCCCAGTGCGTCCCGGGGGAGGCGAGTGCCTGAGGCAGAGGCTGCAGCTGCCTGGCATGGAGCCAGTGGGAATTCCCGGGTGCGTTTGGGGGCTGGGGGAGGAGGGGCTCGGGGACGGCCCAGGGGGTTGGTAGGACCCTGACTGGCTGTCCCCAGTCCCAGGAAGCAGCAGGGCATGGTGGAGCTGGCCAGGGCCCAGGGACCGCCCTTCCCACCACCAGCCGAGCTGCTCCACCCCGACCCTGGACACTGCGAGGGGATCAGTGTCTGCTATTGTCTGGGGGCGAAATTCTCACCCAGCGACGATGGGGAACGAATCAGCGCCTCGGTTCCCTTGGGGAACGGCCTTCTCCCCGCTCCCCGCGTGCGACCTGGTGGGGCTGTCCCTCACGGGGGGCGCCGTCTCTCCTGCGCCAGCGGGTGGGGCCCTGACCTGGGGGGGGACAGTCGCTCCCTCTCTTAGGACCTTCTCTGTCGATGAGAGAGGACACGGTCGAGCTGCTTCCAGAAGCTACTCGATCACACACACATGTGCACACATGTATGTACACACAAAACAGATGCGCGCGCGTGCGCGCGCGCGCGCGCACACACACACACACACACACACGTTTTTCATTTTTGCCAGTGGCTGTTGTTGGCAACCCGATCTCCGGGCTTAGTACAGCCACCTCGTTGTCGTCACTTTCACCGTCAACCGTCACGCCACTCCTGGAGGCCCCCAATGCCTAGGACACTCATCCTGGACCCCTGAGTCTGAGGAAAATGAAAACCCACAGATGGGAAGGACGTCAGGGCTCGTTACCGTGAGCGTGCTTTGTGTTCTGTTCACACTCCTGGAGAATTTAAAAGCCTGAGAATTCATCGCGCTTGGTTCTCTGAATCTCTCCCTCCCACAGGAGACAGGGACTCTGGTTTGCCTGCCGGGGGACGTTCCCGTCACCAGGCCAGGCGCAGACAATGTCAGAAGACAGGTCTGTGTCTCGGCCTGGTAGCCTGGGATGGCAGGAAGGTGGCAGCCGTGGGGGGAAGCGTGTCGGCACGGCTGTGAGGCAGATGTAACTGCTGTGGGCAGAGTCTTGGTGGTGACACACCCTTTCTGAGACAGGGCTGTGGCCCCTCTCGGGGGCAGCATCCCCACCGTGGGGCCTCCCAGCAGACGCCCCCGGCCGGCTTGGTGCAGGCTCGGTGGAGCTGCCCAGCTCAGGGGGCCTTTTGGCCTCTGTGGACTGTGACCTGCAGTTAACTCAGCAGGGACCCGTGTGGCCTGACACAAGGCGCTGGGACTCCTACACACCCCTGTGTACCACGACCCAGGACTCTGGGGATATGAGAGAGGGGACCCCACCGTGACAGAAATGGGCTCTGCCAGCAGTGCAGCATGGCAGGGCCACAAAGCCGGATTTTTAGTCATTTGCTTTAGGAGAACGTGCATTTCTTTGATCCCACGTTTGCGGGGTGGGGCTCCGAGCCCCCGAAACGTCAGTGCTATGGTGGCAGGGGTCTCTTCTTCTTCTTGTGTGTTCTCTCTTGCATTCGAGAGCTGAGGACATGGCCTGTTGCTCAGCACACAGCCGGTTAATATTATTACACAGAGGATCGCTTACTGGGTGCCCGCTAAGAGCTAAGGACTCTACAGAAAATTCCCTTAGATTCTTCTTTGCACAGTCACCCTAGAAACTTGGAATTCTTGCCCGAATATTCGCCTTCCTGCACTCTCCCCCACTTCCCTCCCTCCCTTCCCTCCTCCTCTCTCTCCTTCTTCCTCCTTTCCTAACCCCAGTCCAGCTGTCCTAATGCACCTGTACACGTCCTTGTAAGCAATGCTCTGTTCACGGCTGTGCGTTTTTAATCCGTGTGAAGGTTAGTGAACCACAGCTCATGCGGTTTTCCGTCCTTTTCCCACCCATCCCGTTTTGCTGCCCGCCTTCCCAGGTGGGGTCTGCCTCCAGCACCCAGCCACCCCCGTGGACACTGGCAGGTCCCCAGACGTCTCTCCTGTGACAGGACTTCTCTGGCACGCATCTCCCGGAAAGGCGCAGCGACCTCCCCCCTCCCCCCCGCCACTGCCAGCGGGGCTTCGGGGTGCCTTCGTTTCCATATCTGGGCCACTCTGCCGTTCCCCAGCCTACTAATATTTTCCGGTCTAATTAGGTATACGATACCTCACCGTTTTAAATTGCATTCCTTGCCCCCGTTCGGGGGGACGAATGGAGGCTTCGGAGCACTGATGTGCCCAGAGGCTCTCAGCTACTGCTTTGCCCACCCCATCTGGGCTCAGGCTGGGGCCGGCGGGGGCCCAGCGGCCCTCGCACCGGCCCAGGGCTCCACCAGCGCGGGGCCAGGCTCCGGTGGGTGCAGGTCTTCCGCTGTGATCGAGCGCCACCTGGTGGCGCCGAGCGGGAACTGCCACTGAGCGGGCAGGGGAAGGCCGGGAGGGGAAGGGAGGGGAGGCGACCGAACCGCCTGGACCTTTATTTTTTGAGATATAATTGACAC
>PVKZ01009139.1:0-12284 GCA_004027375.1 Macroglossus sobrinus
GGGGCGGGGCGTTAGGATGAGCCCTTGGCTTTCCGGTACCCCAACCCGCCAGGCGCTCAGAGAGGGCTTCTGAGCCCTACAGTGGGGTCTCCTGGGCGCTTCTTAGACAAGACCCATTGGAATCTTGAGGGTGAGGCCTGTGGGCTCAAGGGTTAAAACTGACTGACGCCAGAGTCGCCGCTGTGAGCCTTCAGCTTCTGGATGGTGACGACGGCGCTGCGTGAGGGTTACGTGAATCAACCTGGGCCCCTGTAAAGGGACCAGGACATGTAACAGTTCACGGTGGGGCCACATGTTTGCGCTCACGTCGTTAGCGGGTGGGGACACCGTGCCCAGCTCTGCCAGCTCAGAGCGTGCCCAGACACCTGCAGAACGCCTGGCAACCCCACAGCGATCCCGGCTAGGTGGGTGGGGGCTCCCAGTGGCATGCCTGTGCCCCCAGGGTATGGGGTACAGGGTCTGGAGACACTCTGGTTGTCACATCCAGGGGAAGGGGCTACAGACATGCAGCAGGCGGAGGCTGGGGTGCTGCCCCACAGCCCACAGTGCACAGGATGCCCGTGTCCTGTGCACTGTGACGTCACACTCAGCTAGCGGTTAACAAGTGAGCAAGGCCGAGGCCAGCCAGGTGGCCAGCGGGCCTGTGGCTTACAGCACCCGTCACCATGGTGGGGTCCAGTGACGGGATGAGGGGCCTCAGACCCATGGCCAGTCCATCCTGGGCAGTGTGAGCATTGGGGGAGCCAGGCTGGGTCCCCCAGGAGGTGAGGCTTGCTCTGCACCGAGGGGTCAGGGCCAAGGTCAGCGCGTGGCTGTGGGCGAATCCAGGGTCTGTTCGAGCTCCTTCTTGTTCACAGTTCAGTCCTGAAAGCAGAAGAAAAAGGTGGGGCTCCTCCCTCTCCCCCCATTCCAGCCTCCTCTGCTCCCACACCTGTGGGATGTCACCCCAGCTCTAATGAGAGGCCTCCACAGGTGACTCGCACAGAGAGCAGCTCTAACTTCTCCGCCCCGGACGCCTTCAGTGAGCCATGAAAGGCCGGGGTGGTTTTCACCGTGAGCCTGAGCGCTGGCCTGCTGCCAAGCGCCTCTGGGGAGAAGCCCTGGCACGTGGGGTGCTCAGATGAGGAGGTCTGGGGACTGGAAGCTCTAAGAATAAGGTGGAGGGACAGGGCTCCAAGGCTTCTCTGGGAGGACGAGGCCTGTGTCACCCGACAGCCAGCTCACGCAGCGTCCTGTGGCCGGCCCCGCCACCACCCGGCTGTGGGCTCAGGCGGGCAGCGGTGCAGTGCGACGGGGCTGAGGAGCTGGAGAAAGTTCAGGACCACGGACAGGTGCCCGACTGCAGGTCAGAGGTCATCTCACGACAGAAGTCAATCAGTCAGTGTATCTCCCAGGAGATCTAACTGCGGGGTTTAAAATGCCCGTCGCTCTGCTGTTCGCTGAACCGTGGGGGCTGCGGGCTGCCAAGGACGGGATCTAAATGGTGCAGACGTGGCCGCCCGGAGGCTGCGATGGGCTGTACCGGAATGTTCTAGAGCCAGCCCGCGGTCCTCGCTCGAGTTTGGTCGGTTTGACGAAAGGGCGTCCAGCGCCCTCCCTGGGAGCAGACGGGGCACTGTCCCTCCCCTCCCGGATCGTCCAGGGACATCGTGGTGGGACCAGGGCGCCGCCCGCACCCTGCGGGCCGCAGAGCTCCCGCCCTCCTCCAGGCCTCGGGCCCACGCGCATGGGAGGAGGGCCGGCTGCAGCCCAGGCCCGCGGCCGGGGCGGGCCCCGGACAAGGCCCGAGGCCGCACGCTCCCTCGAGGCCCTTCGCCAGCGTGGGCGGCCGACCGCGGGCTGGACCACGGTTCAGGGAAAACCGCCTCTTCTCTCTCTGTCGCCAGCAGGCGAGGGCGGGCGAGGGGAAGCGGGGTGATGGCAGAGCCCCGAGCCCGGGTCTGTACCACCTCCGGGGGCGGGGAGCGCCTGGGGGCGACCCGCGGAAGACGAGCACGGAAGGAGAGGAGACCCGGCCGGCCGCGGAGCCCGCGCGCTCACCGCGTCGCGGGGTTCGCAGACGCGTGCGCGCTGTGGAGACGCGGGATACGGTTTCCGCGTGCACAAGCGAAGCATCTTAACTTTTTCATAGAAGGACGACAGTGGGGCGGCTCCTGAGCCCCGGGTCCGTTTGCCAAGCAAGAGAAAAACAAACAAACAGACAGAGCTCTATCTCCAGGACGCCCGCACGCTGTCCCGCGCCGCGCGGCGCGTCACCAGCCCTTGAGTGGCGCCAAGGGAAAGACGGTGGCTTCGCGCACAGCGCGTCGTTTCACTTCGAGAGCCAACTGCGCGGCTCCGGGCGTCCGGGTTCGAGGACTGCTTGTCCCCTTGCGCCATTTCGGGGGGCGTCCTGAGCAGGTCACCTCCCAGGTGGCCAGGGAGGGGCAGGACACGCCCCTGTGAGTGCCCATAATTAAAGAACAATTCTTACAGGCATTGAAATATTTAATGAATTCTCTTTAGTATTAAAACCTTAAAACAATTTTAAAAAATTTCTCGGATGGCCTCCCTGTCCAGCCCCCGGCCCCTGTGGGGACCAGCGGGAGGGCTGGTCTCCGGCGCGCACTCTCATGCTGACTCTGACAGAGGCGGTCGGCGTCCCGTTCGCGGAGCGGAGGGACCTGCAGGCACCACTCCAAGCTGGGCCGGGGCGGCTGTGAGGGTGCTGGGCTCCCCCTCAGCCTCGCCCACGTGGCTCAGAACCAAAGAGCTTTAATTATTCCCGCAGGGGACACCGCGCCCCCCTCCCCACCACGCCCCCCGCAGAAGGCAGGCGAGATACAGACCAGAGGGAAACGCCGCTCATCCATCAGCCTCTGATGAAGACAGTGCCGGCCGAGGGGAGCCGTGGGGAGTTATTAAGCGTGGGGCGGGCTCGTTCGAATTAATTGGTTCAGCTGTGACCTCTGGTCCCCGGGAAAGGTTGGGAGTGTTGACTACACAGAGCAGGAAACCCAGCCAAGCGGACACAGTAATTGGCGGCGGGCTGGGCACCAGCGGGAGCTCCAGGAGCAGAGAGCCGTGTGGTGTCACCGCCGCCACTCAGAAGGCGCCTGGGGACCCGGCCACGGGGTGCAAGCTGTGGGGGTGCGGGAGCCCGTCCTCGCGGTGCCTCTCGCCGTGTCCCCTGCCAAGTCCCCAGGCCCCACGGCCGCCTCCGACTCCTCCGGCCTCGCCTCCAGCACTGTGGACGCTGGCTGAGTGGGGTTCCGGGCTGTGCGCCCCTTCTCCGTGCTCTCTCCTTAGGAAACGCTTGGATTTCTCTCTCCGAGGTCCTTGCAGACAGACGGCTGGCTCAGGGAGGTTTCCTGCAGGACCGTGGACAGCCAGCGAGCCTTCCCGGGGGGAGCAGCAGAAGTGACACAGCCAGGAGCCCTGGGAAGGGGCGGCCCACACCACAGCCAGCCCCACGCCCACCCCACGCCCACCCCCACACCCACGCCCACCCACGGCCAGCAGGGAGGGAGCAGGAGAGCCAGCGCGAGGCCCACTCCTGCCCTGCTCCCCACACCCCAGAGTTAGGGGCCAGGGCGTCTCGCGGGCGCTGTTCCTGAGTCGGTCTCCTGGGTGAGTCTCCCGGGTACCCCGGCAGTGTGGAGGGGGGCGGGGATGGAGCTGGGGGTGGGGACGGTGTGGGACAGACGGCAAACAGCACAGAGCAGCCCCCAGGATGGACCACGGAACTCGCCCCACGCGACTTCGAACTTCGCCTCTCGCTAGCTGTGCAACCTCAGGCTGAGTTACTCAACCTCTCTGTGCCTCGGGGTCCTCACCTGTCGGCCAGGAGCGTGTCCCTCCAGGGGCCGTGAGGTAAATGAGGTGACGCGGGTAACGCACCGGAGAAAAGCCTGGCTCTCAGCGAGCGTTTGGTAAAAGCCACTCGTAGCGACTGGATTTCGCCTTCTGCTGACACCAAGGCATCTCAGCCCCCGCCTGTTGCAGACCCGGCCAAGGCGCCTTTCTCCCGTTCCCGGGCCCCTTTCTGTGTCCGTCACCCCCCGGTCTCACGGCCTTATACTTTATAGGACAGCTAGATATTCTATGGTCTGCACTGGGACACTTCTGATAAAATGTGGGGGAGCAATTGACAAATACACCAGGAAAACAGACTTGAGTGGAGACGCCCCAGGGAAAGGCAGACCCAAGGTCACCCCAAGCCTGAGGCCAACCCACTGCTGAGCACACGGCAGGGACCAGGTCCCTGGGTCCCCCAGCGCCTCCTGCGAGCCAGGGACCTCTCATTTCGTTGCATTATGTAGCTAGAATCCAATCAAGGCGTCCCATTCTTTTGTAAAATGGATAACAATGAATGACAATTAGAGTTGCTAATAAAAGTCGCTGCCTCTGCCTCTCTCCCCCACCCCCGCCCCACCTGAGTGGACCTCGTTCCACTCAGCCTTTGCAGCTGCGTCTTCCCGTAATTGCCTTCTTGTGTCAAATAAGATTCTTTGCCTGTTATTTGTCGTTTTTGATTTCGGTTTTATGCATCGTCGGTTGACCTCCCCACAAGAATAGATGGGCCGCCAGCCCACCCACGACCGGCTCCCACCCACGACCGGCTCCCACCAAGTTACCCGTGTTTGATGCCTGTAACTTTGCATAACAGACAGACAGACAGACAGACGTCTTCTCCCCGAGTTCAGAAGCTGCCGACTTCCTGTCGCTTTAGAAAGGAAGGCGGTTGCCCTGGTCCCCTGCCGAGCGGCTTCTGCCACCACTGATCTCTGCTGGGGCCGAGGCTGCTCAGGTCACACGAGGTGACAGAGCCGGAATCCGGGCTCCCAGGCTGGATAAGGAGCTGGATGCACCGCACCCGATGACGCACACAGGGTCCCTGGGCTGCACCCCATGTCTGAGCCGGGAGGGATATCTGTGCGCGCTGCCGCGAGGACGCTGCCTTGTGACGGAGGGCGCGGCCACGCGCAGCGCGCCGCAGCCTCGTTCGTGACCGCGCGGGGCGCGTCCGGCTGCGGGCGCGGGCGCAGGCGCAGCGCCCCGACCACTGCAGGGGGCGCGGCTTCTCTGCGTGGCTCTGGGACGTCCCCTCGCCTGTTCCCGGAGGCCCGGGTCAGAGAATGCAGCGTGTCCACACACGCGCACACATACACGCACTCACACGTGCACATGCTCACACACGCACACACATGCACACGCACACACACACTCACACGTGCACGTGCTCACACATGCACACACATGCACACGCACACACACTCACACGTGCACACACATGCACTCAGTGCACACACATGCACCAACATGCACACAAGTGCGCGTGCACACGTGCACACACACTCACACACGCACGCACCACGGAGCGGCACCTCCAGCTCCCGCCCGCCCTCCCCCCACGCGGGGCCCCTGTCTCCCCGACAACCCGCACCCGCTTCCTCCTCCCGGTCCCGTCACCAGCCACGCGTGGGGACGGCCGTCCGCTGCGTCCCTCCCGCACACCGCGGTTCCTTTGTCCTCTGTCATCTCCGGGGATGAGCTCGAAGCTGAGTGACAGGCATTTCGCTCCTCGTTTCCAAGAAGAGGTGAAAAACGAATAAACAAACAGGCGGCGAAACTGACGCGGCCTCAGTCCCCGGTGGGCCCGTCCGTCCGTCATTAACACTCACCCAGTCCGCGCCTTCCCCAGCGCAGCTGCACGCGCCGCACCCCCAAACTTGCGGGGGTGCCGCCTGCTAATGAGGACGCCAGCTAATGACTCGCAGAACGACGAGGAATCCCGCGGGGACAACGATGGGCTCGCGGGGGGCCGTCCGCCGCCTCTCGGGCCTGTCATCCTGCCAGCGCGCTGTCACCTCTGAGGACGGTGACAGTGCCGCAGACAGCGCGCCCAGCCTGGGGCCCCGCGCAGGGCGCGAGGCCGCTGCCGCCGGAGCGCGGACGGAGGCCCGGTGGGTCCAGTTGACCTCCCAGCCTCGGGGAGACTCACGGGTCCTCCTCCGGGAAGATGGTCCCTCGGCCCGGCAAGACCACTGCGCTTGTCCCACCTCCGGCGAGTTCCGGAGCTGTGACGGGTCCGGGAGGGTGACTGCTGGCCCGTAATGTGCTGTCTCAAGCTCCTTGCTGCTGGGCCGCCAGCGAGGGGGCGGGGGAGGGCTGGTTCGGGTCCTGGGGTCCCGGCAGAGCAGGGCCCTGTGGAGGGCGGATCCGGCTCTGCCCAGGGGTGCCCGCAGAGGGCGGCTGTGGGTGGGAGAGAGACCGGGAGGCAGGCGCAGAGCCTTCAGAGGAGGACACGGAGGGTTCCCCGCTGCCCGCTCTGTGTGGGGCCTCGTCCCCACCCCGGGCAGCACAGAGCCTGTCTCCTGGGGGCGAGTCTTCCTGACTTCCCCGCCTTCCAGAAGGAGTCCCCTGACCCCCCTACTCAGACTCCCCCAGACGGTGCTCCCTGCCCTGACCAGCTTCGCATCATTCGGCCGAGGGGTCCCCATCGGGTGGGTGCTGGGGACCAGCTCATTGTCACCATCTTCCCCTGGGACACCACGCCACACCACACACACACGCACACACACGCACGCACACATGCACACGTGTATTACACCACACCTACCACACACGGAGCGCATGCGCACACACACGTGTGTACCACACACACGGAGCACACACACACACACACACACACACACACACGTCCTTTCCAACTACCACCTGGCCGACAAGCCCTGCGGCCGCTGGTCTGGATGGCCCAGTGTGAAGCTGTCACTGGACGGCGTTTTCTTTGATTTTGCTTCTAATTATGAACCGTCTGGGGCGGGGGGGGGGCCCTCCAGCTGTCCTGCTTCCCCTGCCCCTGGCTGTGAAAGGCTCTGGCTGTCACATGCCCCCCCACAACCCGCGACTGTCACTCCAGGGGCCCCGGGAGCTGAGGCCGGGTCACCTTGCCTGGGCACTTCAGAGCCCCCTCCCCTGGTAGACAGCAAGTGACATTTCCCCTGTCCCTCCTGCCCGACCCCTGCTCTGTCCTGTGTCCCAGGCGCTTGTCTTAGAAGTCCCCACGGCTACCTGTGGGGCGCCGCACAGCCCCCGCGTCCGGGGGGATCCCGGCGTGTTGGCGACAGGCCCCGGGCTGCAGTAACAGCCCCCCTGTGATGGTTCGTGACCTTACGGCCCATCATCCCACCTGAACCTCACACCGTCTTCACCCCCGCGTCACGGACAGGACACGGGGAGCCAGGCCCTGAAAGCACTAAGTGATGAGCAAACCTCAACCTTCGGGCCCGGCCTGGGGTCCCCTTGCCTCCTGGCAGGTGGCACCAGCAACACCCCACATGCCTTTGACACGCGGGCTGAGGGACAGCCACCCCAGGGAGCTGCACAAAGCTGGTTCACTGCATCCGTCTATATTGTTTTATAGTTAACCTTTTTAAAAACTTTATTTTGACGTCATCGTGAATTCACAGGACGTTGCAGAGGTGGTGCAGGGAGGTCGCAGGACCCCGCCCCACCCCCAGAGTCTGACGGCACACGGAGGACGGGGTCGAAGCCGGACCCCGACACTGGAGCAGGACGTGTCCACCGCGTGACCACCGCCGAAATCGGGTTACATCCGGCCGTCACCACGACGGCCTGGGGCCCCCCCTGCGGTCCCCACCACCCCGCCCCCGGCCAGCGCAGACCCGTTTCCGTTCCCACGGCTCCCTCTGACACAGAGGTCGGGCGGAGCTGAGTTTTGCTCAGACCTTCTCTGAGCCCCTTCCGCCACCTCAGGGACCCTGTCGCCAGTGGCCTTGGAGCAGTGTCCCTGTCTCAGTGGCCTTGGAGCGGTGTCCCCTCCCAGGGCACTCAGGGGCCTGTCCCACAGAAACGTCAGCCCCGCGGGGTCGCACAGCCCGTGACCCCCGGCGCGGGTCGATGAGCCTGCACGCCCGCTAACGGCCACGATCACACACGTGCACGGGCGTTTTCATCCGGCCTTGTGTCCAAATGTTTCACATCAGGCGTGCACACTACACTGTCCAGCTGAATATCTCAGACGCAGACGTGCGCCTTATCATAACCGCGTCCGACACCTTCACCGAGTCGTCCGGTTCGCTGAGCCTGAGCGTTTACACGTGGAAGGACGTCCTGTTTTTCCATAAATGACTGTCCTCCTATTTCTACTGTATATACAAGGTGGAGCATTATATCAATTTAAAAAAAAATGGTGCGTGCCGGGCGGGTTGTGTTGCCCCTGATTTTCGCGTCGGGATAATGAAGGGGTGCGTGCGCAGGATTGGCAGCAGAGGGTTTGCTGGACCTCAGGGGCCGGGGGTGCTTCTGGGACCTGGACACCCACGCTGCGTCCTCACTGGCCACGCCGAGCTGCCCTCCAGGGCACGGGGCGTCTTTCGAAGCTGTTGCCACTTAGGGTCCTCTTTGAAGAAATGAAGTTCATATTCTTCGTCTATTTTTTCTCCTGTATCATTTACTTTATTCTTATTGATTGGCAAAAGTTATTTATATATTCTGGACATGAGTGCTTTGCTATACACACTCAAACTATTCCCCCTTGCATTTCTTTTAATTGCATTTATGGGTGTGTGTGTGTGTGTGTGTGTGTGTGTGTGTGTGTGTGTGTGCGCGCGCATCAAAGTGTTTCATCTGCTGTAGTTCCAGTCACCCATCTTTTGCTTCAGGCGTGTTCTCTCTGAGTCTAATAAATTATTTCTTATTCTTAGATGATAATGATAACATCCTCAAATTCTTTCGAGAAGTTTTGAAAAGACTTTTGAAAAAAATCTTGTTTGTGTCTTTAACCGCGGGGAGCTCATCACATCGAATAGGGTGAGAAAGAGAATCTAACATTTTTTCTGGTGAGAAGCGCCCCCCCTTTGAAGGCATCCGCCCACTCCTCACAAATTCGTAACTCTGTCTCTGTCCGTCGTCACCAGATTCCCAAAGCACATCACTGCATCTCAGGGCTGTTCTGTGGTCTGACTGTGGCTTTCAACTGCTCTGGAGCTCCTTGAACCAACCCAGCCCAGCTCTGTGTCTTTCCCCCTTAAACTTACGTCCTTCAGAATTCTTCCTGGCATTTTATCTCCCACATGAATCTGGGAATCGCTTTGTCGATCTTTAATACCAAGACTAGTGGGCTTCTGATTGGAATGCCGTGGAATTTATACATTCATTTGCAGAGAATGATAGTTCTTGGGCTATTCAGTCTCTCCGTCTCTGAAAACCTCTTCATTTCTTCAGATCTTTTATTACGTCCTTCGATGGATTTGGTAAATTCTTGTGCATCTTTTATTACCTTTTAGTCCCCGGTAACATAAGTTTGTGTGCTATATTGTGAGGGAGACATTTTTTTCATTACAGCTCTCATTTGCTGTATTTATGGTACACGGGCACGGTATTGATTTTTTTTAATGTTGGTTCTATATTCAACTGCTCTCTGTTTATGTCTTGATCACTGAATCCTGGAACTCTGATGATTCCTCGTCTCGGTGCTAATCATTCGTCCGGATTTTCCCGGACGATTATGGGATTTGCAAACCGCCACGGTGTCAGCTCCTTCCATTGTCCGCCCTTTCTCTCCTTCTCCCAGCAGAGATCAGAGTCTCCAGTGAGAGGCCGAATCTTAGCTCCGACTAGTCAGTCCTGTCTTCGTACTGAAATCAAGTTACCTCCAACTCAACCCTCAATTGTCTTACATTCAATTTTACATATTAATTTTCGAGTAGTTTTATTATGATTAGTATCCTCTGCTTTTACGTTAACCTTTTTATACATAGACGTATAAGTTCCATTCATATTCCAATTTTATATGCTTTTGAATACATTTGCATCTATGATAATTGAGTGCTGTCACAGTACACTTATTTCTATCATCTTATTTTGATTATTAAAAAACAAATTTTTCATCTTTTCTTGCCTTCTGTTGGATTAATACCTCGGGACTTTTATGTCTCATCAGGCTTGGCAATGATGAATAGAGTTCCAAAATTTTAGTGGTTAATTAAAATGATAACGCATAGGATTAATTTTTAAAATTACAGGCATTACAGAGACATTCAGAGTTTCCATCTTCCTGCTGTTTGCGATCAGGAAGTTTCCATGCTTTAAGCCGGGAGCATAACTTTTCATCTTGAATTGTTGCGTAGTGCTTTATTTTACCTTCTTTTTGTAGGCATGAACAATTAGAGTGATTTTTTGAATAGTTAGTAGTGAATTATATTTACAAACATATTTTTTCAGTCGATGGACCCTGGCGAAGAACATGTGCCCGATGGATGTCTGTTGACACCGCGAGACACTGAGCTAGAGGCGGCAGTGGGACATGGGGTTCCTGCCGGGCCCACCTTTGGAGAGGTGAGCGAGGTCCACGAACAACAGGGGCGCAGAGCTGCAGCCCCGAGCTCGGAGGCTGTGGCGTGGTGCAGAGGCCGGGAGGCCCCTTTGACTTCCGGTCAATGCTGCGCAGAAGTGTCATGTTCCTGGACATGCCACGCCTTCCTCCGGTGCTCCCTGTGTCCCCATGTAGCAGACGGACACGGGGGTCCAGAATGTGATGTGTCCGTCCCTGTGCGCAGCTGTCCTTGGAAGCTGCTGGGCTCGCCTGACCCCGCTGACCCCGCTGACCCCGCCTGACCCCGCTGATGCCGCTGGCTCCCAGCCTCACGCTCCTGTACCACATGGTGACAGGTAATAACACTGTGTCGCATATTTGAAAATTGCAAGAAAGTCGATGTTAAAAGTCTTCATCACAAGGATAAACTTGTAACCGTGTACGGTGACAGATGTTAAACAGACTTCTTGTGATAATCGTGTCTCGATGTGTAGAAATACCGAAGCATTGCGCTACCCACCCGAGATGAATACCATGTTGCATGTCAACTACGCCTCAGTAACAAAAAAATGAAAAGAAAAGAAACAGAGTAACAACACGAGGACAATGATGGCCACACCCACGACGGTGACGATGCTGGTGACGGTGACGATGGCAGTGCTAACGTGACGGCATTGGCGGAGCACTCGGGCCAGGCGGCGTGCCGAACGCTCAGCAGTCTCCGTCCCGTTTTTCCTCACGGCCACCCTCGGAGGCGTGCACAGCTGACGGCCCCATTTTATAGGGAAGAAAATGACATGCTGAGTCACGTGGCCTTGAGCTCAGGCCGGAGCTGGGACAGACACCCCTCTGTCGACGCCAGGGCCCGGCTCCCTCCAGGCCCTCGGTCCCCGCGTCCGGGGCACTGTCCATCCCCTGAGCGCTCTGCTCTGCCCTGGGACCCCCACGCGGGAACGAAGGTGTGGGGACGGACGTGACGTCCTGGCCATCGCTCCTCCCTGTCACCATCACCTCACTGCCCGGAGGTCTCGGCACCGGGCACACGGGTTTGCTCCTCCTGCCTCACCCCCACCCCATCTCTACCACCTTCTGCCCCAGCCTCCTGCCACCAGCCCTGGCCTCTGTCCCGCCACAGCGTCGGGTGTGGGGGCCCCCGACACCCCCTGTGTCAACCCTTCGACCGTGTCCCAGTCCACCTGCCCTGGGTTCGCTGCCTCCACACCTGAGATGGTTCATCGCCTTGCACTGGCTGCTGGGAAGCCCAGCCTGGATCTCCTGCCGGGGGGACCTGCAGGCCCCCCACACCCCCCGAGCACCCCGTTGTCTCAGACCTGCACCCACTCTGGGCCCGTGGGGGTGACCGGGCTCACCCTCATGGCTCCCACACACCGTGAGAGCCCACAGCCGTGCCGGGCGGTGCTGGTCGGGCCAGCAGGCCCCCCAGGTAAGTCCCTCTGGCCAGCACACCTGGTGGGCAGGTGGAGGAAAGCCTGCCACCTGCGAGGAGGCCAGACCGCCGGGCGTCTGGACCCAGCGGTGTGGGGAACGGGAAGCCTTCGCGAGGCGCTTCTGTCTTTTCAGAATACATTTTTAAAATTACCAAGTCAATATTTGTCCGATGCAGAGCACTTGGAAACAACAATGAAAGGGAAAATTACCATAATTGCACAGCGCAGATAAACGCCGGCAACTCCAGCGTGGGCGTCCTCTCCCCTCCCCCCTCGCCTGCCTCTCCGCCACACGCACCAGGACAGGGCCCTCTGTGTGTGCACGCGCGTGTGAGCACAGACACGCACACATGCATGCACACACACACACATGCACACACAGGCTCACACAGGCACACACACATGCACACACACACACATGCACACACAGACACACACACATGCACACGCGCACACACATGCACACACATGCACACACAGGCACACACAGGCACACACATGCACACACACATGCACAC
>PVKZ01009140.1:0-12277 GCA_004027375.1 Macroglossus sobrinus
AGAAGGAAGGAAGGAAGGAAGGAAGGAAGGAAGGAAGGAAGGAAGGAAGGAAGGAAGGAAGAAAGGAAGAAAGGAAGAAAGAAAGAAAGACTAAAGCTATGCTGGTGTTGGTTGAGGTACCCAGTGAGGCATTTTATTTTCTTTTAGTTTTATTTTATTTATTTATTATTTCAATGAAGTTTTTTGAGGCCCTAGGATCTTTTAATCTTTCCCCTCCTCTATCCTGAGCACATTAGCCTTTTGTCTCAGACTTGTCAACTAATAGTCTCAAGGTAGCCACCACATTGCTAGCCTTCCAATCCAAGTTCAAGGCAAAAGAAAAGAAAAGGAGGTGGCAACAATCGAGTTTTCTCTTACTTTCATTATGAAAAGCCACATCAAGTTATGTCTCATTGGCTATAACTAGGTCATGTGACCACCACTAGTTGAGAGGGATGCTGGGAAAGCAAGCACCTGGTTTTTCAGCTTCAATAGTGGGGATCAGCAAGAAGAGGGGTAAATGTGGCTGTGGGCTCAACAAATATTTGTAAATAAATATGACTAGAAAGGAAGTTGAAAAATGCTTCTCTTTTCCCAAGTGGAATGCCTGTGCAGTTATTTTGAGAAAGTCAGCACCACATTGGTTAGGTTCTTACCTACTCATACTGCTATCTTATCTTCATGTGCTAGAGCAGAAATAACTAGAGCTTTCTCTAACAAGTATGGGCAGGAAGTGGAATGGGAGGCAGGGTCAGAGTTCTTGAAAAACTTAGCTTGGAGGAATTTCATGCTGGTATTTTCCTGAGAGGATACTTTATACACACTCGCCGGGTCAGAAAAGGTATGGCTTTCATGTCCCACCGTTGGTCATTCTCCTCACATGGCCAGCCAAGTGTTGAGAAGTTTGAGATGTTTCTGGTTCTGACTGGTTTTTATTACCTTCTGATTCAAACACATTGTCATGACGTTTGCATGGGAGGGTGACATGTTCACAGTGAAAAGGAAACTTGCCACGTGTGGCGTGAACACAGAATGCAATCTCTCTTTCTCACTGAGGAGTAGTGCTATTAATACTAATAAAAATGAGCATGTAAATGAAAAGGTGCTTAAAAAGTACCTTGCATACAAGAGGCACTTAATAAATGTTAGATGTCATCAATTTATTATTATTTTCAATAAGAATGATGCTTCTTTTCTCCTTGCCCACCTTGCCAAAAAGGATCTCTTTTTTCCCCATATTCCCCAGATAGGTTTGGACAAAAGGACAAGATCTAAGATTAAATTATGCAATTCTCTGGCTTCACTGACACCCCCCACGGGGTTTCTGGAAGAACCTTGGGCAGGCAAGATGCACTTGAAGTTTTCTCGGGCATGTCTGAAGTGCTCTGCTTGAGTAAACTGTCATCACACTGAACCTGGTCTTTTAGGGAGGCAATCTGAAACCCTAATTGCTTTCAAAATTTTTCTGCTCGTGGAAACCACCTTATTTCCTGGTGGGATTTAATTTTATCAGTTTTCTGAACACAATGGGAAGGAAGTTGTTTACAACCCGTATCTCTGTATAAAAGAAGTACAAAGTCTTCTAACAGATCTCTTCTACATAGATAAGGGTAATTTTGATTGTATCTCCTAATACAGGTGCTTTACAATGCTCACTTGACTTTGTTGTATTGTACTTTAACAAATATGAAAAATATGCGAGGTCAATGGTTCAGTGTAAGGCAGTCACTGATGTTACAGAGATAACTACGATGTGTAGACTCACCAGTTATTTCTAACTTTTCTTTTATTTCCCCTTTAGGCTAAGAGGTAGTAAAGTATAATGCTTATGGGGCCAGGAATAGGAATCCAAGAATCTTAAGTTTAAATCTTTGATATTGCTGTTTTATAGTTCTGCAACTTTGGGCCCATTACTTATTCTTTTTGAATCTCATTTCCTTATCTACAGAGTGAGCAAATTAATAGGCTTACCACAAAATCATTGCAAGCATCAAATAAAATAGTATATGAGAAAGTGTTTTGTTTAGTGTTCAGTTACAGCTTCAGAAAACCCAACCCAAACAATTTAAGCAACATGAGAATGTATTAACTTTCATAATGAAGAGTCAGAGCCTCAGGCATGCCTACATCCAAGGGCTCAAACATTATCAGAGTCCAGATTTTCCGGTACTTTCATTTTACTTCCCTCCCCATCGGCCCTATCCTCGGACAAGTCCTCCGGGCAAGGTGCCTGCAATAGCTTCAGTCTTTCTCCTCCAGCTTCACGCCCAGGCGGAAAGACAGGATACCTCTCTTCCAACAGTCCTAGCGAAAGTGTTGTTGCATTTCATTGGCTCTGAATAGATTATCCAGGGACCAGTGCAGCATTGTGATTGGTCACAAGCCCACCTCTGTAGCACGGGGTGGAGTCAGTTCCCCCTGCACGGACTGAAAATGCAGTGGTTTCCAAGAAGGAAATTGGGGGTGCTATTGCCAAGGAAAGGGAAACTGAGTTTGCCAGGGTCAGGGTGAGAAAAAAAGGCAAATTTCTCTTAGAAGGCCATAAAAATGAAAGTGAGTGCGGACTTTAACAGCAATCCTAGAATACCGTATGGAGACCATTCTTGGACCTTAAAAGAAATAAAGTTAGGTCAGATGAAGAAAGTGCCTTCTGATACTGTAGTCACGAACTTATATATTATGATTTCAAGAACTGAATGAAAATACAGATTTAAAAAAAAAATTGATGAAAGATTTACAATGAGAAACCAGAATGTTTTGGGGATGGGGTGGCGTGGGAAGTGGCATCTGGAAATGTGAAAAGTGAGTAGTTGAGGACATCTACGCCCATCAGCAGAATGCAGAGCAGCCGGGATTGGGCAGACGAGGCTTGCGTGTTCAGCTAGTGGAAGGAGGGGTGGCCCCGCAGAGGGGCTGGAGTCTCTGAGTTTCCAGCAGTCTCCATCCTATCTTTGGGGATGGCTGGTCCCAGAGAAAGATCTTCCGTTTGAGCTCCTCCTGACAAGCAGTGGTTCCCAAACCAGGCTGCTCGCTAAAACAACCAGCGTTTTTGAAAAGATGATTCCAGGAAGCTCCTGCTGGCCATTGATTCACTCAGCCTGGGGCGGGGCCCAGAAATCTGGATTTTGAACAAGTTTCATGCGGCCAAGACTAGTGTTTACGTCTCCAGGGGCCCTGTCCATCCCTCCCCAGCTGGATCTGTTGACACCACTGTTCCTTTCCCAGAGTCCGCTGCAGGGCCAGGGACTCTGCAGCTTCGGGTACTCGGCATAGGGTGAGGCACCGGGCATGGAGTGTTTGTTGAAGGAAGGCTGGAGGACACACAAGCAGGCAGACAAGCCGCCTTTTCTCATGTGGGCTTTTTTGGGAAAGAAAAACTTCTATTTCTGGAAGAAGCTGCTGTGGTTGAGACAAGATCATGGCAGCAAAGGAGGAAAGGCCACTGGGAAAGGAATCAGCTCCAGGTTCCCCCCAGACGGCATACTCTTAAAAAGATTCCTCCATAACTTTAGTGACAAAGCGACAACAACGGTGATGACAATTATTTGTGAGTGCCACTCCATGCCAGGCACTGGGCAGCATTTTATCCCCACTTACAGATGAGGGGAGGGAGGCGCAGGGCACACCAGGAGGAAGAAACACAGCTGGACTCTACAGCCTGAGCGAGTAACTGCTACCCCACCTGCCTCGCGCACGTCTCACAGGTGTGGCAGCATAGTTCTGAGAAAACATCATGCATATCTGTCAGGGGCCCATCTGGATCGCACGAGCATCCAGCAAAAACAAGTCCGTAGCTGAGGAACTCGGGACAGAGCAAAGGGCCGCTCCAGAAAGAAACCATTGTGCATCTCTCCAAACAGGCTGTTTTCTGCCCAGTTTTGATTCCCCTGTTGCTGTGTGCTAAAGGTCACTAGCTACGTCTGCACAAACCTGTGAAATCACGCAGGGCCTCCGGGCCTGGGGAGGGGCTGGGGGAGAAAGCGACAGAGGAGGAGGAGGCGAGTTGGTTCTGCAAAGGCCAGCCTGGCCTGCTTGCCCTCCCTAACTGGCCCAATGACCTTCTTTCCTCCAAGTGGCCACTCCCCTGGGCGGCTTTCCCACACGCCCTCCCAAAAGCCCAGCTTCGGGAGACAGCCTGCATTTCTGTGATCCGGCTGGCTGGGTCCTGCTTCCTACTTCTCAGGCAGAAAAGCTCTCTGGGAAGAGCCTGAAAGGTGGGTGCCAAGTTCAGGTTCATTTCACTCTTCTCTGAGTGGGCTTATGTTAAGTTTGAAACCGGGGTGGGGCATTGGGCCTAACTGGGGAACGTATTTAATCATCTTCTTGAGAAACACGATGATGGAGCCTGGCTGCTCTGAGCGGGTAAGTGGGGAGATGGGGTGAGGAAGGCAAGGGGGATATAATGATTCTTTGACTCTGCAAGGGACAGGTGGAGAGGACTTTAGTGTTAGGAAGAGAAATCTGCAGGGAGGAAGTCTGCCCCCTCTGGATGTCACATGCCTCTGGTGGCGGGAGCTACTGAGGAAAAGCCACCTGCTTAGGAAGGCACAGAGGGGAGGGCCTGGTGGCTCAGGCTCACAGCCAGCTTCTTCTAGGAGAAAGCCAAGAAATGAGAACACACCAGGCGTCAGAAGGGCCGCCACCTTCCCAGATCCAGACTTGGGAAGGAGGCACAGGCTTGGTGGCCTCCTCTGTGCCCTTTCTCTGATAGCCTTGCCTTCCCCTCCAGACCAGGCAAAACCATTTCACTTGCTCATCCCCAGCTCAAACGAAGCGGGTGACTGTGCCAGAAAGATGAGCCTTATGCGGGCTGTGACCTCAAGGGATAGAAGGCAAAGGCTTAAGAAACAAAGGGTCAGGGCATACCTGGAATTCAGAAGGAATTTTTCTTTCTGTTAAGAGAAAAACATCTCTACAACATGTTAATTATTACTCAAGTGTTCCTGAAAAAGAACAACCTGGTTTTGCTCTATGTTTTTAAGGAAGAACTTTCTAATCTATACTGAGCCATCCTTTCTGTCATCCCTGATGAAAGAAAGTTTGAGGCCAAGGCCCAGAAGGGTGGTCCCCCATTTCTGCAACCACTTCCTGGGGCTTCGGTGTCGTAAGCCACACCAGGCCACGTCAGTGATGGCTGGCTACCTTGATGTCACTCTCTGGGCTCCTCATCCTACCTGCCACTTCTTGGAGCCTTCCCTTGTGGGAGGGGCTCTTCCCCCCTCCCACAGTTTTACTATCCTCTCTCCGCTAAGGGGCCCGAAATCTCTATCAGTGGTTTGTCTCTGATCACTAAGAAAAGAGCTGCAATAAAAATGACAATAACAGCTAACCCTGAGAGAATAATTGACAGAGTCGGGCTTCAGATCTAGGCAGTGAGCATCAGAAGCCATTCGTTTAATCACCCTACTAGACTGCGTGGCTGTAATGGTTGTGGAAAAAATAAATATTCTACCCTGGCATCGACTTTTAGGATGGCATCTGCTTTGGGGTTGGAGAAGGACTTTGCAAGGCCTTTGCAACCCTCAAACCAGTTCTTTGCAGGGAGCACTGGTCCCTGTGGGCAGATGTAAAAATGTGAAGACAGCCTGGCATATAACATCTCATTTAATCGTCACCTTAATTGCTCCTCTGTGGTGTTACCAGCCTTATTTTACAAGTAGCTGAGAAAGAGTCATACCTTCATCCCATGATGTCACAGTTATTCTATGTTGGGCTTAGGATTCGAATCTGTATCAGACTCTAAAATCCCTGGCTGGTTGCCAGAGATCTTGGATGGAGTTTAAAAAAGTAAAATAAAAATCCCCACCTACTGAATCAGAATCTCTCAGGGAGGGGCCTGGGACTCTGAATTTGGAGAACCGGAATCTGATGTGCAGCTAACAATGAGAAGCTTTCCCCGCTACGCTGCCTCTTCCAAGTGCCACGGTCACATTTCCAACTGTCTGCTGAACATCCCACCTGGGCACTCCCCAGCATCCTTCCCCCTTCTTCTCGGGGCCTCAGACCACCATCCGGGCACCCAGTCTCCCCTCCTGGGAACTCAGTCATCCTCCAGAGCTCCCCCTCCTCCCCTCCTACCCGGGATTCCCACGATGTCTCCCCAACCCATGGCCTCTTCTACCTCTGCTGCCTCTGCCTTGGAGCAAGCCTTCACCATTGCTGGTTTGGGGTACTGCAACAGCCTCCCAATTTCTCTTCCTCTGACTGTCTCTGTTTCCTTCTCTGTCTCCATCTCTCCCTAGGCCATTCCCATTCCTTCTCTCCATCCTCTCCATCGCCAAAGTCCAGCCCAAATCCTCTCTCCTGCCAGACTTAGTGAACTAAAAACTATCTCATCACCCACTTTTCTGCAAAAACCTTCATCAGCACAAGCCTCCCAGGGAATATCCACACTCGGCACAGTAAAACCAGACCCTCAGTCCCTGGCTCAAAGTTCTTTCTTGAACTTCGACTCCTCCCCGGTGGCACAGGCCATGGCCCAGACACATTGAATTGTCCCCCGACCCCCAAACAAACTGTATCCTTCCACAGCTGATGAACATGTCATGTTCTTCTTCCTGCCTACAATGGGCTTCCAACTCTGCTTGGCTGAAAAACTTCTCTATTTGTTTTGTGAGACCTAGCTCAAAAGTCACCTCCTCTGGGAAGTCTTCCTGGAGGTCCCCAGGGTGACGGGCACTACTTCCTCTGTCCTTCCCCAGCACAAGGCTCCATCTTCAATCACAGGATAGAATTGGAATCATTTGATAACATCAAATTAGTGAACTCCTCATTCAACAATCACATATTAAATGTCTCTGACTGCCAGGTGCTGGGGATGCTGAGGCATAAAAGTTTCTGTCTTCCGGTCTTCTGAGTATGGCAGAGAGGAGGGGCTAGAGCACGTCAGACAGAGGGCGCAGCAGTGCAAAGGCCTAGAAGGCCTGGGCAGCAAGTCTTACGCCTGCCCGTAAGGGAGGATGCTTAAAGACAGCGGCAGGGAAGACAAGCCGAGAGGAGAAGTCTGCAAGGGCCAGGAGATCCCCCCTCATGTGCCCTGAGGCCCCCCCCCCATGCATGCAGACAGGACTTGAGAGGACCATGATCGGATTTGTGCTGATCATGAGATCCCTGAGAGGTGTTTTTGTTTGTTTATTTGTTTTTGAGATTTTTGTGTCATTCAAGTACATCATTTAACACAATTCCTGGAACACAGGCCCTGGAGACATGTGGGCCGGAAGAATGAATGAATGCACGCTGGGCAAGGGGGACCCTTGGAGGGGACGGGCTGGCGCCAAAGGCCTGGGCTCCCTGAGAATCTAACCTCTAAGCCTCGCCCCGCCCCCGCCCCGGGGGTGCCTGCAGGTGCCCCCCACCTCTCCAGCCATGCTGTCGCTGCTGTGTGCCTGCCTGCTGCTGGTGGCCTGCGCCTCGGAAGGCAGCTTCAGCATGGAGGAGCAGATCCGCGACATTCAGGCCAAAGTGACGGACATCTGGCAGGAGGTGACCGGGGGGCGGGCGGCCCCCGGAGGCCGCGCGGACCCCGCCCTGCACGCCGCCTGCGAGGTGCGGCCGTCCGCCTCGCTGGACGCCGCGCAGCCGCGGGTCAGCGGCCTCGTGCTCTTCCGGCAGCTGGCGCCGGGCGCGCGGATCGAGGCCTTCTTCGCGCTCGAGGGCTTCCCGGCCGAGCCCAACGTCTCCAGCCGCGCCATCCACGTGCACCAGTTCGGGGACGTGAGCCGGGGCTGCGAGTCCACCGGGCCGCACTACAACCCGCTGGGCGTGCAGCACCCGCAGCACCCCGGCGACTTCGGCAACTTCGTGGTGCGCGACGGCAGCCTCTGGAAGCACCGCGCCGGCCTGGCCGCCTCGCTCAGCGGCCCGCACTCCATCGTGGGCCGCGCCGTGGTGGTGCACGCGGGCGAGGACGACCTGGGCCGCGGCGGCAACGCCGCCAGCCTGGAGAACGGCAACGCGGGCCCGCGCCTGGCCTGCTGCGTGGTGGGCCTGTGCGAGCCCGCGCGCTGGGAGCGCCAGGCGCACGAGCACGCCGAGCGCAAGAAGAAGCGGTGGGCGAGGGCGTGCCAGGCCGCTTGAGCGCGCGCCACCCGGCAGGTGGCAGGCGAGCCCGCATGCTCTCCGGACCCTCTCCACGCCCCGACACCCCTCGAGCTCTCCAAGATCCCCTCGATATGCCCCAAACCGTGTACCCTCTACCCTGAAGTGACACTTCTGCCATAGCTGAAGGCTCCCGCGAGATCCCCTCCACCCTGAGGTGTCCGACCATGTATGCTGAGACACACCCCGCCACCTAGAGGGCAGGCAGCTTTCACCCTCAGAGCCCCTCACCCCACTCCGAGCCCTCAGAGGTACCCGCCTATATACTATATACCCCACCTACCCTGAGGCTCTCCTAGACACTTGAGGTCCCTTTCCACCCTGACACCCCTTACTCTCACCTCAGGAGTCCTGAGGTACCTCTATGCCCGAAGGACGCAACTCCCGCGCCCCTTAGGTTCCTCCTAGGCATTCTGAGACCCCTTCCTGAGGTTGCCTTGGGTCCGCCCCGCTCCTCACCCATCACCAAGGTGTGCCCTGCGGGTATATGCACCCTGCAGTTAGGCGCCCCTGCCCAGAGTCTTCAGTTTCTCCCCTTCACCACCCCGCAGGAGAGCATCTCCCTTTGGGGGCTGGTTGGCAATCTTCATGTTGCACATTAAAACTCAGCAACTCCGGCATCGGGGCCTTGGTTACTTTTGTTTGTTTGTTTGAGACTTCTCTCTCTGGCTCAGTTACAACTTGAAAATAGCAAAGATAATTCCCAAATCCCTGTAGGACTTCTTCTCATCCTCCTCTCAATTCTGCTGGCAACAATGTTCAGTCACTCATTGTTCTGGGACGTGAGAAAAACAAACTCAGCTTCCTGGGCGACCTCCCGGAGCTGTGGACTGCCACGCGAGAGGAGGAAATCTGTTTGCAATACGCTCCCGGGTTTCTGATACTAGAGACACTGGCCTGGCATGAGGTGAGTGCCAGCTCATCTGGGCCCTGGGGCTCCTCACATCTGTCTCTAATGCAGACTGAGGTCCGTTTCCAGGTGGCAGAGAGGGTCAGTGAGGCAGTGTCACCGAGCAAGTTACAAGGAGGTTGGTGTTGGCATCTGGAGTCATCAGCCTTCTCCACATCCAGGACAATAATGCTCTCCTTGATACAAAGGCCGAGGGAAGCAGTGGGGTCCAATGGCAGCCTGATTTTGATTCGAGGCTTGCTGGAGTTTGGCCTGTTTTGGAAGATCCTAAGCTATACAGACTAGATTAGTTTTGTGTATCCACCCGCCTTTGCAGAACAAAAGTATTCATAATAACTTTTTAACCTCCCGGAGTAGACTCACTTCCTAACTGTGGTTTTTCTAGCTTGCTTACTTAGAAGCTGCTGCCATTTCTCCCAGACTCTTAAGGCAGCGAGCCAAACTGCACCTTAGCCAGAAACCCATCTGGCTATTTTTTTTATCTCTTAATAGGACTAATTCGTTATGGAAAAATCTTTCCTTGAACCTAAGTGATAACTTGAGAGAAAGGCTATTATTGCCTGGTGACTTTGCTTCACTAGCAGGTTCCCACCAGTTTGAAATAGTAACTTGAACTGTCCAGGTCAGCACTGAAATTAGCAAACTGAGTCTTTAAATATGCCGATCTCAAATAGATGTATTTGCCTAACCCCACAATTAATAGTTGCGAAACAAGGCAGCGATTGCACAGGGACACGCAATAAAGAGGAAGTAAATGCCAACCATGCCATCTTCGACTCTGTTGCCTAGGTTATAGGTTAATTCAGGATCATCGAGGGAGGTTTGCACTTATTTTTCTGAAGGAGGCTGGTGCTTCTGATCACTTACCTTCTGTCTTAGTCCATTTGGGCTGCTGTCACAGAATACCGCAGGAGCAGCTTGGAACAACAGAAATTTATCTCGCAGTTCTAGAGGCTGGAAGTCCCAGATCAGGGCACCAGTGTGGTTGGGTAAGGGTGCACAGCTGGTTCTTCTTTGCCGTGCCCTCACATAGTGGGAAGGGTGAGGGATATCTCTGGAACTCCTTTTATATAAGGCACTGATCTCATTCATGAAGGCTCCTCCCTCAAAAAATGTGGGATATCCCAAAGGTTGTACCCCCTACTACCATCATCTTTGGGGGTCAGGATTACAACATGAATTTTGGGGAGATAGATTCAGACCCTAGCACTTTCTCTTCTTAGTTTCTTTCTTCACCTACTCTCATTCCTTCCAAAACACTCACTGATTTGCTCTATTTTCTTAGGATTTTTAGTATTTCTGTATATATACGTGCTGAAGAGCCCCACTTAGCAGACCCACTCCTTTCTGTTCTGTCCTTTAAGGGGAATGGAATTGATAAATTCTTCAGGGATCCAGAAGCAAGAAACAGGGAAGAAATACTAGGAGGACACGTGACAGTTCACAGTCAGGGCAAAGGAAGGCATACGCCATGGTGGCTGACAGCTCAGACTCCGGGAGGAGGGTCTGTTTGGAAGCCCAGGTCTGCTACACTGACAAGCTGTGTGACCCGAGCAAGTCACTTCACCTCTCTGGGCCTCGGTTTTCTCATCTGTAGAATACAACTATTCCACTGGATTATTGTGAGGATTAAATCAGGTGTGAGTCATGAGCGGTGTACAGCACAGCAGGAAGACCGAAGGGCCTAATAAGTGTGTGATTAATAAATTACGACGGCTAAGGTCAAAGCAATACGTACGAATGGACTGGACTACCTTGTAAGGTAATGAGTGTCATGCCCCTAGAAGGATTCAAGTAGAGAAATGGTCGCCGCCTCTTAGGTTTATAAGAAGGATTTCTGTATCCATTATGAGGCGATCTGAGAGAAACTCTGTAATCCCAGCTCCTGCGGGGAGGGGACCTAAGATGAAGGAAAGATTACGGGCCATTAAGGCAGGCATCTGGTTCTGGGCACAGAGCTGGATGTGCGCCACCAAATGTGCCCTTTGGACCCCACTTGGCCCCTGGAGGCTATTTTTACCCCTCTCCTTTTACAGATCTATTTAGTTAATCTCTTTATAGTTGCTGTTTTGAGTTCCCAGCCAGCTTGCTAATCAGTTTGCCTATTTGACTCACAGGGTTTGCATTTGTCACTGAGACTTAAACACACACTTGTTTTGATTTCTTTTTGTAAAATTAGAAGCATTTGATGTAATGACTCTACCTAGACACAGCTGGTAAAGTGAGAATAATGCTCAAGTTTGCACAGTTTAAACACAATGTAGACAATAATTAGAAATGCTATCTTTAGATGTTTAGGATAAGCTTTTTCTCAGAATTGCAGTGAATTTTTTTCTGAGTGGGGCCTTTCAGCGAGTATATATACAGAAATACTAAAAACGTAAGAAAATAGAGCAAATCAGTGAGTGCTTTGGTCAACTTGAAAGACTGCAGGAAATAAACCAACTGATTTTAGATCTGGCATTTTTGACTGAATGCATAAAATCTTTACATTCTCCATAATTTCCACGACTAGCATATGATCTAATAATTCTAAGTGACAGATTGTAACGGATAAGTTGCTACAATATGCTAGAAAAAACTCTCAGCCAATACTTGGGCTGCAGCGAGGGTAGAAAGAGAGAATGACCCAAATAATAAAGATAATTAATCATCTCTATCAGGAAAATTATTAGATTTTTATTTCAGGTAACAAAAAGGATAAAGTTATAATACATGATGATCCTAGAATCCAATAAAGCAAGGTCTGCAAATGAATAAAAGTTATTTCTTTCTTTAAATCACAAAATAGCAGCTGGTTTCCTTTTTTTTTTTTTTTAATGCCAATTGTTTTTAAATTTAATAGGCAATCACTGGCCTAAGCTAAGTTCTCAAAATATATTCCTGGGCTCACATAGATTCCAGAAAGTCAAACTTGTCAGTATTATGCAAACGTTCCCTATGTAACCAAAAGTTTTCCAATTATTAAAGAGGTGATATAAATGTCATTTTAAATTACTTTCATGCTATATCAACTTGTTTTGTTTTCGTGAGCAATCATAATATCAAGAGATGGGTCCTTCTTAGTTTTTCGGCTTCTCATTTCTAATGAGATTCTCTACTGAGCTCTCTATTGCATCTCTCTGATCTTTGAATTTTCTCTGTTCAGAAAGACATGTGGAAAAAAAGGAATATATTAAAGTAGTGAGTTAAGGGGAATCCTTTAGCTTTTTGACACCTTAAAGTACCCTCAGTATTATTAAGGAGGAATATTGTTCTAAATTGAGGCTTCTAAAATGAAAGCAGAGGGCA
>PVKZ01009141.1:0-12275 GCA_004027375.1 Macroglossus sobrinus
GACCATTCCAGGTGATAGAGCACAGGTCCTGTGGGCCTGGAGAGCAGTGGGAAAACAGGGCAAAGGAAAAGGGTGCCCAGAGGGAAAATGGGATCGGGAAGAAAGACAGGAGCATACCTGACGGCAGGCAGGTTCACCTAAAGCCAACCACACCTTTCCCTGTGGTTCCACTCATATTCAAAATCACAGGTCCTACGTGTCGAAGTCCTTCCTATGAAAACGGAACGTGTGTCCCCCTGTCAACTTCTCACCTGGGCACCTGGGCTGTGATTCAGCAGATCCAGGTATGGGGCGAGGGCGCAGGTGTCTGGCTCTGCGGAGAAGCACGGCCTCCGCCCGCGCTCCAGGTACACAGCTCTGGTGTTGACGGTGCACCACGCCCACAGTAGGGCACTGTCGCTGAAGATGCCCTCGACGGCCTCAGAAAACAGAGGCTGCAGCGAAGAGAAGAAGTCTCTGGAGGAAGAGAAGATCTCCTGCACGCGGACTCTCTGCTCTCTGGCCTTTGCTTTCAAAGGTTTGGGGAGGAGATTCACCACTTCCGGCTCCAAACAAACGGGGCAGGTATAGGCCTTGGGTAAAATCTCCAGGTAAGGCTTCCAGGGAGACCGGTCCCCAGCATGCTTTTCTGCAACTAAAAAGGTGCACAGAGCCAGCAGCGGAGACAGAGGAGGCCGCCACCTTTTAAAATTAAAAGCCAGATTAAAGGAATTACTTTTATTCAAAATACAAAGTAAAAGATACAGACATCCTGGTGGTTTGCTGTACTCCCAGAGGGCCCGTGCCAAACCGCCAGCACACGCCTGGGACAGGGCCTGCCTTCCTCAAGGCTGCCCTCTCGGGAGCAGAACCAGACACGCTCTGAACAAGTCACACGGATACAAGAACTGCCTCACTAACCCAGTTTTTTTTTTTTTTTTTTTTTTGCAGAACAGCTCTTTGCTACCAACTTGGTTCTCCAGTGTTCAAGCTTTGGGACGTCCCCTTGTTTCACCCGGGTAATAATACAAAACCTGGTGTGGGGGAAAAACCAGTGGTGAGAACCTAGACATGCCCCGCCCACTGAGTACATGGAGCCATTTCAATTTTTTAGAAATTACATATTATCAAAAATTCAATTCCTCAGCCATACAAGCCACACCTAAAATGTTCAACAGCCACATGTGGCTAATGCTGCCACACCGGACAACGCAGAGGGAAGTGTCTGTCACTGCATAAAGTTCTACTGTACGATACTAACCTAGACGGAAAAGTGAACTTGCTCGTTATATACCTGTCACAATTCTGAAGCTTTTGTTCCTAAACTTACCCAATCTACTGCAAATTATACACTGTAGTATTTTTATTTGTTGCCAATAAAAAGATCACATGTTGCATGAATGTATTTAGAAAAATTTACATTAATCCTTCAAAGTCCAGATTCTTATACCACACATTCTACTCAAAATTTCAGAATGATACAGAGAATATTAACATTAAGAGCATCCTTGCTTCTACTTAGGCCGATGAAGATACATCAGCCCTCTTACAAAAGCATGTCAAGGGAGAAAGATCCAGAACTTACTCTGGGTTAAGAAATAATGTAATCTTTTAATCATCATTATTTAGAAACCCTTTCTGCTGAGGCTCTCACTCACTGTCTTCAGAAAGCCCCAAAACAAAGGCCCACTATGACATGAGACAGAAAACAGCTCTTGACACACACACCAGCCTCCTCTCCTCTAAGCTAAATCATACTAACACCTTCATAGCATCAACAGCTCTTTATAGTTGAAAGAGAATTCAAGCCAAGTACAATAAGGGTAAACACAAGAGAGACTGACATTTGTCGAGCTCTATATGATGGAGAACAGGCTACTAGGCATCAAGGCACTCATCTGTGATTTGTCTCTATCATCCCATTTAATTTTCATTTTCTAGGGATAGATCAGGATTAAAATCCACATCCCAGGCAGCCTATTAAAAACTTTTTAGAAAGCAGTGTACAATGAATTAGGCACAAACTTCAGGAGTCAAATACATGGTGACAAAAGAACTCTAAATTATGGGCCATGAATGCACAATGCAACACAGTGATGACTTACTGTTGAATTGTACACTTGAAATTTATTGGATTTTGTTAACCAATGTCACCATAATAATTATTACTTAATTAAAAAAAAAGAACAAACTTCATAGAACATCATTTCAGATATCCATTAGCTACGCAAAGGGGCTATGTCTTAGGTGACGTATTTGCTAACAACACACTTTAAAGGAGAAGCATCTGCAGCAGATGAGCATGGTCACTTACTTAGCAACGTACGCCCCTAAGTAGCTCCTGATCACTGTGTCGGTGGTGAGCAGGCAACTCTCAGGCAATGAAATAATCACCTGTCCCTCCTTACCAAAAAAGAAAGTAAAGTTTAGAACGCCCGTGCTTTGGGAAGGACCGTGAGTATGCGTCTTTCAAAGTCCTTGACTTTCCCATCATCTACTAAGAACCCAGGACGATCCAGCCCCAGCCCACCCAGGAGCCCACAACAGCCTGACGCCCACGCCCCTGCATCAGCAGAGGTCGGCGAGGCTGCTCCAGCACAGGTGCGCCACTCCAACAAGAACTAAAGGTTGGTTATGTGACTGACACCCAGCACCAGTCAACCTTTCTCCAGAAAGGCAGTGGGGACACTCTGACAGCTCAGATCACATTGTTCCTTCCCCTTCTTATGCCAGGAAATTGTGCCACCTATGAGACACGGGCAGAAGCTGCCCAAAAAACTCTGCCCGGTGCAATCCACAAGGCCAGTGACTGCTCCACCTGTGCCAACTAGCTAACAAAGGGCAGCCCACCCAGCACAAGGGTCCCCTTTTACCGCCTGCGAAGGTATAGTTCTCACTTCCTCTCACTAGCACAGAAGTAGAGAAGAATTAAGATGTCAAGTCACAGGCACCAGAAGTAAATAAGGCACTAAGAGGCCAGATGTAAGATCCTGCTTTTACAACTGGCATCTGGGCTGCTTAGAAATCTCAGCCAAAAACCATCTGGTGTGACTTCCGGTGTCCTCATCCGGAAACTGAGATTGAGCCAGGTGATCACTGCCACCCCTTCCTGCTCCAATACCCATGACTTCTTCATTTTAAAGAAAGCCACCTGATAAAATGTTCTTCATCTCGATTGGAGTAAATAAAAATTCATCACACTGGAAACTTAAAATCTTTGCATTTCATAATATATAAAATGTATCTCTATTTTCAAAAAACGTAATAAAAAAGTCATTTAAAAGTATGTGTATAAAGTGTACAGCTGAAACTTAGTGGATTTTGTTAACCAATGCACCATAAAACAAATTTTTAAAAGAATGCCAATTATCATTTCATGATCTACACAAAAACAACCCATAATTACTTCTGTATACGTGACAGCTTTCTCTTTTCTTCCCAAATTCTGCTATAGAATGAAGCCAGTTAGACCTCTGTTCAAAAAAAATAACAATGCCCAACAATGTGAATTACTTAATACTACTCAAAATGGTTAAGATAGTAAATTTTATGTACATCTTTACAATTGAAATTTTAAAACAATATAAAAATAACGTAACAATTAGAATATTAAAAGCTACCATTCTTTAGGTAAAATATACATACACAGCTGGGTTTTATAGGAACTAAATTAAATAAACACAAATTTAAACAATTTTTAAATAATTAAAAATCAATTAAGGAATTACCTTGTAGCTTTACAGAAAAGTGTGCACTAGGTGTCCTTTAAATAGCATAGAAATAACTAAAACACCTTGGAGGTCACCTATGTCATTCACGCCCTCATTTTCCAGGGGAAGAAACGCAAGCCGAGAGGGCTGGGGGCCTTGTTCCCTCGGGGCACCACAACTAGCCGAAGGCCACCCTGGGACGGGTTCCAAAGCCACCCCAGGACGGGCTCCGAGGCCTCCCCACTCTGCTTGCTCGGTTCACTGACGACACCTCACACAGCCTCTCAGCTGAGAGCAGCTCCCGCCCTGGCACGTGTAAAACATGATCTGATTTACAGAATGTGCTGTGGCGGAGACTGCAGGTGCCCCCCCAGGCACGCCCCCTCCCCTCCTCACTACCAGTCCCATCGGACGGGCACAGGGCCGGGAAAGGCCCTTACGTCTCGCCTCCCTCACGGCCGGCCGGGGCCGTGTCCCTGGAATCTGACGGGAGAAGTCTGCCTTCCTCACCCCCTTGCTCGGTCCCGCTGCTCAAGCTCCAGGAGCTCCCCCTGGACCTGAGGGTGGGGGGCTCCCTCCAAGGACGTGGAGACAGAGCCGAAAGGGATCTGGGCCTCTGATGGCCATGCGACCAATACAGTGGCCCAAGTCTGCCGATCCAGGCTTGGTTACATGCCCAGTTTAAGCATTTTACTTTGGGTTTGTCTCTCATATGCAGCAAACTTAATTCTAACTGACAGAATTGAATTCGAACACACCCATTAGGTAAAAAAAATGCCTATACATCTGAAATATTTTTAATCACCTGATTTCAATCACAAAAACAAAGCAGCAAAATCTATACTGGGTTCCAAGGAGAAGAGAGAGAGTCTCACCCGCAGGGATGTTTTGCTCATCAGCCCTCTTCCTGTACCTGGGAAAGCAAACAGAAAAGTAAATACACTATACCTTCCGGGCCCGAGAGAGCATTTTGAAAAAAGACGTGCGCGAACTTGAAAATTACAAAGCTGAAGCTGGGTGTCTCGCATCCTTTGCTTCCCAGGGCAGGAGACCAAGAAGCTAGTGTGGAAAGTGTCCTGACTGCCTTTTGGGTTTGGAATGATCGAAGGGCAAAGCGAGCTTCAGAGTCACAACCTAAGGATCCTGGACTTTATACAGATCTGCTGCTGAGTCTCTTTCCGGGACCTCTACGCTGGGCTCGCTCCCCTGGGGCCTACCAGCGGGTGTGGGCGGCCTACCCCAGAGACGTGCCCCTTAATGGGACGAGGTCAGCAGGACAGACCCTGGACAGCTGCCCGCTACGAACCAAGGCCATGGCCAGAGCACGGTCACAATGATAGTACCTTCGCCAGCCGCCCTGCCAACCCTGCCAAGATCCAGATGCCCACCCGTCCGCACCCAAGGCCCCCCTCCCGCCACACCAGACCCCAGCTTTCTGGCCGGCACGGGGCCAACACGACCCGTGATTATTACATCCACCTCTTCAAATTCGTAGTTCTTTCTCCCAGCTAAGCAGGGGGAGGAGGGAGGATATAATTCAGCGAAGGATGGCCAGTCTCTGCAGGATGGGAGCTCCTGGTTCACACTGGGGATTCCTACCTCGCGCCCGGCCTCGGCGTCTGGCAAGTCTGCCCTGACGAGTCCTAACTCATCTCCCCACCGAGACGCTCGCTGCCTGACCAGACACGGCTTTGGTTTGAAGAGCTTAATTTCTCCCGTGTGTCCCACGGTACACTGTATCATCCCGCGGGACAGAAGCCTCCCTGGAATCAACTGCTAATGAAAGGATTTTTTTTTTCTATAGGGCTCTCCTTTAAAAGCCTCGTGTGCTAATTTAATTGGAAATGTCTCTCCAAACACATATGTGAACATAACCTGGCATGTGGAATAAACCTAGGAAATATTCTACCTATATTTCTCCAATAGAGTGTTCAATAGCAGAAAACAGACCACAGCAACCTGCACTAGCAAGGTGAGAAGCACCGTTAGGATCTTATAAGAGTACAGCTTACTACAGACCTCTCGCTGCCTTAAAGTTTCTGCCATCATACATCCGCATAGGCGGCTCAGGTATGGCCAGTGCTTTAATGGTAAACGGAAAAGTTCCCAAAGCATAAATCAGGTTAACGTAGGGAGGAGGCAGGAGAATTAAAAATGTTAATCAAGCTACACTCAGGGACTGCAATGTGCTGATCAGCCCTGCGGCCAGGCCAGGAGGACCCCTGCAGACCAAAGGGGGATTTCTGCGGGGATGCTAACGACCCTTTCCCCACACCCCACACGGTGAAGGGGAACCAGGAACAACAGAGTCCTTCAGTGGCACCCCACACAAAATAAAATCGTTCATTCCGTGGCTCACGCCAGGGGGAACCAGCAGGCCTTTCACGCTTCCTGTTCTTATCCAGCCACATGCTCTTCCGCCTGTGGTCAGCATCAACAGAAATGGGTTAAAAAATCTTTTCAACTATAACTCACAGGAACTAAAGAATGATACACAAGCTCAATTCCCTGAACTCGGGGTCCCTCCCATTCTCTCTCTCAGTACTGTCTGTCTCTCTTGGTCCCCCTCACTGTCCCCCTCACTCTCTGCTTCTGAGAGTCGGCCACACTCTCTCTGTGAAGTGTTAATCCCTTTTCTAACAGATTTTCCTTCTGACTCGAACTTTGGCGTGAGTGTTGAATAATTCTCTTGGTGCTGGGCTTGGTCTCCCCCACAGACCCCACTCAGGGAACTCCGCCCTGTCCTGTGTCAAGGTGAGAGTTTCCAGACTGAATCCTGCTTGCGACTTTAATCATGGCTCTTGTGTACTAGCCTTATCCCTGCCTTCACCTTACTTTTCTATTCTTATTTCTCTTTTTTAATTTTTAATTTTATTTCACCATTTTGGAATTTCTCCCCACGAGCCCGTTTTAGAACAAGGAAAAGTACGGTAATCCACTTTCATAAATATTATAGCTAGAAGGCAGGAAACCTGCCACACAACACCAGGTGTGCCCCCCAAGAGAATACAGCCCCCCTGAAGGATCACCCCCACCTTCCCGTCACCTGTGCCCATGTCTCAACTGAGAAAGGTGTTGGGAGTTGAATATCAGACCTTACCTGGAAAACTAGCCGGTATTAAGTTCGTATCTTCAAATTTCCTATCTTTCAGCCACTTCCTAAGCTCTATAAATTCAGGCTTGTGGCTCTCATTCACTAATCAAAAGAAAGAAAAAAATAGTAATTAAATTCACTATGTAATAACATTCCATTTAAAAGGAAAATCTCTGATGAACAGTCTCAGTCGGTGTTATGAAAAAGAATAAATTTTAAAACGCATAATGTACACTAAAAAAGAAAAACCACATTATTATTTCAGAGGCAGGAAAACCAACTGATAAAACCTAACATTAATTCCTCATAAATACTCTCAGCAAACGAGGATAGCAGTGAACTTCCTCTACTGAAGAAAACATAACAGAAAACCTGTAACTGACTGAATAATGACAAACTGAGTGTTTTCCCTGTAAGATCAAGAACGAGGATGGCTGTTCTCCCCACTTCTATCCAACACTGTACTGGTTAGCCTCAGCCAGTGCAATAAAGGAAGAAAAATAAATAAAAGAATCTTTTATGGGTTGAATTGTATACCCCAAAATTCATATGAAGTCCTAACCCCCAGTACCTCAAAATATGACCTTATTTAGAGACAGGGTCTTAGGGTAAGAGAAAGAGCTATTTGGAGTTGCTGCCCAGGCATTTTTCGGTGTGACACCCTGCTCACACCCAGAGTCTGGACTTTTAGATAAGGACCCGAGCTTAGGATTCCCACCACAGGTGCCCACTCTGCTTTTCCTGAGGCACCTTTTAAAATAACCACCTAGAGTTGAGTCCACGAAAAGGCAGGGACTGCCCACTACCTTGTAAGCATAGCAGGTGCCTGCTACCCGGATCCCTCCCTCCTGCTCACTCCTGACAGGCAGCAGAGGACTGCCCTCCCCCCAGCTCACTGCACCCATTTCTGAGATCTGTAACAAACCCTGTGACTTTATATCTTGTGTGTAAATATATTGAAACCACACTTTCAATCAAAATCGGCCCAGGGTTTTCACTTCCCCAAGTAGGAGCTTGGATGCTGAGGTGCCACCCGGCAACCCGTGTGGGTGGCCTGTGCCTCCTCATCTGCAGGTCATAACCTGCATGTTCCTCCCACACCGCCATGGTCCTCCAACACGTCTTCACAGGAACAGTCAAGTTACGATGAGGTCATGGGGTGGGCCCTAACCCAGTATGACTGGCATCCTTACAAAAATGACAATTTAGACACAGACACGCATAGAGGGGAGATGACTGAAGAGACAGAGGAAGAGGACGGCCCTCTACAAGGCGAGGAGGAAGGCCTGGAACAGATCCTTCCCTCACAGGCCTCAGAAGGAACCAATCTTGCCGACACCTTGATTTTGAACTTCTAGCCTCCAGAACTGAGACAGGGAACTTTGCAGCAGTAAACGCCGACATGAACAAAGAAGACCCAGTTAAAAGGCAGGCAAAGGATCAGAATGGATATTTCTCCAAAGGCGACATAAAAAATAGCGAATGAGCACATAAAAAAAAGTTCAGCATCACTAATTATTAGGAAAACATGAATTGAAACGATGGTGGGTATCACCTCATACCCATCAGGATGGCTGCTATCAAAAAAACTGAAAATCAAAAGTACTGGGGAGGACGCAGAAACACTGAAACTCCTGTGCACCGTTTGAGAGGGGTGCAAAATGGTACAGCTGCTGTGGAAAACTGCATGCCAGTTCCTCAAAAAATTAAAAACAGAATTATCTTATGATCCAGCAATTCCAATTCTGGATATATATCCAGATTAGAAAGCAGGGAATCAAAGAGATGTTTTCCTACCATGTTCATAACAGCATTATCCACAATAGCCAAAAGGCAGAAGCAATTTAAATATCCACCAAAGAATGAATAAAGAAAATGGGGGAGGGGAGGCGTGTGTGTGTGTGTGTGTGTGTGTGTGTGTGTGTGTGTGTGTGTGTATGTATATACACACACATGTATGACACATGCTTGGACATGGGTGAATCCTAAGGACATTATGCTGACTGAAATAAGGCAGTCACAAAAAGACAAGTACTGCTTGATTCCACTTATATGAGACATCTAGAATAATCAAGTTCCTGAAAACAGAAAGCAGAACGGTGGTTACCAGGGTCTTCAGGGAGAGTGGAGTGGGGAGTTATTACTTAATGGGTGGAGAGTTCCAGTTTTACGAGATGAAAAGAGTTCTGAAAAATCGGTAAATTTTATGTTATATGCATTTTACAACAGTTAAAATTTTTTTTTTAATTTTAAATGTATCAAATCAATAACCTAATAGAGAAATATACCTTACTTATGGGTCAGAAGTTTCAATATCGTTAAGATGTCAAATTCTCTCCAAACTGATCTATAGAGTCAACACGATCCCAATGAAAATTTAAACAGGCTTTTCTGTAGAAATAGACAAGGTGATAGAAAATTCATACGGAAATGCAAAGGAACTCGAATAGCCAAAACCGCTCTGAAATACTGATTTCTACCCTTACAAAGCTACAGTAACAAAGACTGTGTGATACTGTCAAGATCAGTAGAACAGAATAAAAAGTCCAAAACCAGACTCACACACATAAGGACAACTTATTTTTCACAAAGGTGCAAAGGCAATTCAATAGAGAAAGGATAGTTTTGGGTTTTTTTTTTTTTCTTTTCAATAAACATTGCTGCAAGAACTAGATCTCCATAAGCAAAAGAATGAACTATCCACATTTGGACCACATATAAAAATTAATTCAAACTGAATCATAGAGTTAAATATAAAAACTAAAGCTATAAAACTTCTAGAAAACAGGAGAAATTTTTGCAAATTTCTTCCATAAAGCAAAAAACTGATAAATTGGACTTTATCGAATTTTTAATTTCTGCTCTGCAAAAGACACTGTCAAGAGAATGAAAAGCCACAGAATGATTGATAGTATTTACAAATCACATATCTGATAAAGGGCTTGTTTCCAGAAAATCTTTAAAAACCTTCAATAATCAAAAAAAAAAAAAATAATGAAAACATGGGCAAAACATGAGTTAACCAAAGCTATATAAACAACAAATAGGTACACTACACTAGTCATTAGGACAATACAATTCAAAACCACAATAAGATAGCACTTCAAACCTATTAGAATGGCTATAACCAAAATGACAAGACAATAACAAGTGATGACAAGAACGTACAGTAAACGGAATTCTCATGAACTGCTGGTGGAAACAGGAAATCATACAATCACCTTGAAAAACAGTTTGGCAGTTTCTTTAAAAGCTAAACATACACCTACCATATGATCCGGTCATTCTACTGCTAGGTATTTGCCCAAAAGAAATCACGTGTCCACGCAAAGACTTGTATGCAAATGTTCATAACAGCTTTACAATAGGAAAAAGATGAAAACAAGCCAAACATCCATCAACACGATAAACAAATGACGGAATACAGTCAGCAATAAAAAATGAACTAGATATACACAACAAAAACCTCAAAACAACTGCGCTGAGTAAAAGCTGCTGATAATAAAGAATGCATACCATATCTTATAAAACTATAAAATACAAATAAATCCATAGTGACAGAAAGCAGACCAGCGGCTGCCTGAGGATAGTGGAAGGGGACAAAGAGGGGCAAAATGAAAGGATGACAAAGGGAAACAAGAAAACTTCCTGAGTGATGGATGTGTTCGTTATCTTGGTTGTGGTTATCATTTCCTGTGTGTATACATATGCCAAACTATCAAATTATACACTTTATATGTGTGATATTCATTGCATGTCAATTATACCTCAATACAACTGGATTTTTTTTAAATATATGATCTAAGATATAAGGTTCCCAAAATATGTTAACACGACCTAGAGAATAGATTTTACAATAAGAGCGTCTAATGAGTATTTAATGAGCAAATACTACACACACGGCACAACACTGACCTCTGTGGGAAATGGTCAGCGTGTTCTTCACCCTCAAAATGCTAACATCTTAGCTGGGAAACAAGACTTCCATGAAAAACAACTGGAAAACCAGTAAGTCCTTAAGAATACTGATAAGCACAATAACAAAAAGTGACATTAGTGAGAACTGGAAATGGCTTTACCAAAAATAAGATCTCAGCTCAGTCTTGAAGGTTAGAGAGAAAATGAACAAGCAGGGTGAAGGTAAATGGATGCTCTGGGATGCTGAAGAAGTATTTTGAGGAATGGCAGAGGTAGAAGTGTGAGGAGTGTGCTCAGGGAACGGTGAATAGAGAACATGTCAAATGCACAGAATGGCAGGGTGGAGCCACTCATGCAGGGAGTTGATGTCAGGACAGGTATCATTAAAAAAGGAAAGAGCATCCCTGAAGGCTCCTGAACAAAAAAAGTGACATGGAAACAATTCTTTGGAAACGTTAGACTGACAGCAACAAATAGAACAACCAGCTGGGAAGCAAAACAAGGTTGTGGGTAAACCAGCAAAGAGCCAAGTGAAATCACCGATGGGTAGAACAGACAGGGAGATGTCAACCTAAGAACAGCCAGGCAAGATATAGGAGGATACTGGCTACAGAGGGTAAAGAGGACAGTAGTCACAAGGATTACCCCAGATGGTGCTGACATGCATGGGGTCAACTACAAGAAGTGTTATTAATTTTTATCAAAAATAACAACCGCATTCACATAGGACTTTTCAGTTGGCCAAGCACTTTCACATACAGTATGTGGTTCAAACTGGGTTATGTCAAACTTGAACTAATGAATTTCTAACCAAACATTGTTATCTTACAGGTAATTAGAGGTCAGGACCAAAAACAGAAACGTGGGAGTCATCTCCAGAGAAGACATAGTTGAAGCGATGAGAAATACGTTCACATATTCCCATGAGGATTAAAAAGAAAGTAACAGCACTATTTAAAAAATGGATTAAGAAATATCCTCTATAAACACCACCCATGGGCCTTTGAGAAAAGCTATGTGCCTCTGTTAATACCAAGCAACATAAGATTACTTTTTTCATCACTGGCACCAAAAAGATCAAAACCGTACCTCCTCTTAATTCAAAACTTTTGGAGAGCTTTCGTCTTCTGATCCGGCTTGTTCTTCCTCTTCCCTTCTTCATACTAAAATTGCAGTTTCTGTTTAGCTGCCCAATCTAAAATAAAAGGCATTTTTTCGCCTTTCTCCCGTCGTATGATAATCACTGTTCTTTGTACCTGTCAGGCTTTAAATATATAAAAGTATATTGTTAGATAAACCATTTCTCTGAAGTGTTTTTGCATACAAAACGTTTACACTGTGGACTAAATCGTGACACACACACCCCCCCCCCGTGCAGTAATGAAATGCCTATTTTATTAGTCCCTCCAAAAGTTTTATCTTGAGGTCCTACTATATGATGATTAATAATGGAAATCCTCATAATTGATTTGATAATCATGTGCTTTGGTGACTTAATCATCTCAGTTCTAAATCAACATTTACTAAGTACCAACTGAATATTTTTTAATAAACATCAGCTAGAAAGTCAGAGG
>PVKZ01009142.1:0-12270 GCA_004027375.1 Macroglossus sobrinus
CCTTCACACTATTGTAATTAAATAACTAATGGACCTGGTTTCTCTCTTTAACATCTTTGTCACTAATGCCTAGTAATATACTCTGCCTATGCCTTATTGGAATTCAGTAAGTATTTGCTGAATCAATGACTTAACACCTTATTTGAGATAAAATAAAAATGATCAGTGAGATGTCTGTGCCTCTAGAATTATCTGTGGGTGGAAAATACTGGAGAAACAGAACATCAGCTGCTTTAGAACTTGACTTGAGCACTATTCTAAGAAGTCAGGCTCACCAAAAATCACCCAGAGAAATGCAAAAGCTATGGTCTACCTGCAGCAGCCAGACACTTGAATGTTTTCAATGTCCTCTCTTTCTCTTGCCTTACTCATTTAAATAGTCGCAAAATCCTGGCAATTTTGCCTCCTTTGGATCTTCCAGATTTATTCATTTATCTTCCCTCTCTCTGATGCTCCACAGCTTCATTTAAGGTCACCATCATCTCTTGCCCAGATTCTTGCAATAGCTTCCCTATTGGATATTCTGCCTCCAGTTATAGCCTCTCTGGGATCCATTTCCACTTCGATAAAGGGATTTTTCTAAAATGCATACATGAATGCATACCTAAAATGCAAATGTGTAAATTCTCCTTTAAAACCATTTCCTTCAGGATGAAATACATTTTCTCAAGAGGGCTTTCAATGCCAACTCTGCCTACTACTTCCTGCTTCTTCTCTGCTGTTGAAATCCACATTTGAGGCCTCAGCCATGCTCAGCATTAGTTATACAACCACCATGCTCTCTCCGCCTCCAGGCATCAGCACTTAACCACTATTTGTTCCTAACCTACCCTTCCGAACTTTCCAGGCTGGCTGATTTCTCCTGCCACCAATTATATTGGGATGCCCACCCCTGTGTCTTATTCACTCTTATACTCTCAGAGCCCACCAGTGCCAGATACATGGTCAGTGTTTAATTACTTTATATTGGGTGGTTTGCATGATATTCTTGGTTTAAGTGATGGTGCTTACCCCTGTTGTCTGGCAGGTTTTTGCATTTGACGTTGGTGAAAAAACTTGGAAATCTTATGATTGGTCACAGATAACAACTGTGGCAGTTTTTGGAAAATATGACTCAGAACTTATGTGCTATGCTCATTCAAAAGGAGCCAGAGTAGTGCTAAAAGGTGAGTGACAGTTTTTACCTGATGTGTCCAGACAATTCATAAGTTTACTTGCATCATTTGCTATCCAGATTAGCCAGAAACTTCCCTTTTCATGTGGTATATTTTTAAGGATCCTAAAATTAACCTTGGATGCCATTTAATTCATTTCACAGAAACAGGTATTGTTAAAACTTAAATAAACCACTGCATGGTTTTGAGTAAAACATGACTACTAATTTAGCTAATCATAGTCACCATTTGTGCTTCTAACTTGAGAATGATTTTACTAATTATTCATAATTGTTATTTTGGAAATGAATGAATAATGACTTTTTCTTATTTTGTTATATGATTTCTGCAATTGGCATACTTAAATTGGGAACTTAGAATTTGAAAGTAATGAGATGTTTTAAGGACATTTTGATCTCTTTGAAATGGGTTTGTGAAGTAAATGTTATTGAACTGTGAAAAGCATATATGTACAGAAGGTGCGTATTTCTTCCATAGGAGATGTATCCTTAAAGAAGATCATTGATCCTACTTTCAGAGCATCCTGGATAGCTCAACAAGTTAACTTGTCCAAAACACAATATATGGATGGAATTAATTTAGACATAGAGCAAGAAGTTAATTGTTCGTCGCCTGAATATGATGCATTAACTGCTTTAGTCAAAGAAACTACAGAGTCTTTCCATCGTGAAATTCAGGGATCACAGGTAAAATTCATTTGATATTGTTTGGAAACCCCTTAATATCTCTATCAAAATGTATTCATGAAAGTATGAGTAATAGAATTTCGGTTTTATTGAAATCATGTAGAAAGAATTTCAACACATGTATCTTTAAAAATTTTCTGGAAATTTGGAGGTTGTATTAAAGAGTTTTAAGGTGTAAGATTTGTTCTCTATGGACATCAAGATACAACATGGGTTTCCCATCTTCTTGCCTCACAGCGGGGTTAGCGATATTAGATAGGCAAAGGGATCAGCAAGAGTCAGGAAAGGAATCCCCAATTCCCAGTTTCTCCCTGAGGAACAAAGGCTTTAGAATGCACATTTAGTGCCCCAACTTTTAAGGCTCCTACATGACGAATGTGCCCCCAAAACACCTAGCTCTGAAAGCCAACAGGGTTTGCATTCATGAGTCTTATAGGACTGTAGCACACAAGGAAGAGGTTCCCAAGGTACCTGAGCACTTGAAATGGATACTCCTCCCCAGGGCTCAGCTCTGAAAATACAAGCAGAAACACCCATCTCCTTTTCTTTTTCTGGAAGAGCCTGACTGTGTATTTCACAAGATGCTGCCTGAGGGTCTGGCTTCTAATTAGCACACAACTAAGTAGTGACTGCAATCCTTCCCAGACCCCCCGAAAGAGCCAGCGGGCACTTCCCCTGCCTTCTCCTTATGGCTCACTCCAACAGTAAATTCAAGTCACCAGTATGTCCCTGGAAGGAGCATGTCCACACACCTAGCACTCCAACTTTTTGGCTGCCACCTAGTTCTGTTAGCCAGCAGGTTTTGCATTTATAGTCCCAAAGGTTTATAGCTAACAAAGCAGCAGTTTTTAAATGGGCAGGATCAGCATAAAGGGAACAGGCAAAAACATTTATCTCTCAGGAAGGTGTTTTACTGTATACCTTCTCAGTAGCCTGAGCATTCAGCTTCTAATTAGCTTGCATCTAGGTATTCACTGTGATTCTCCTCTTTAGGAATCTGAAGGGTCTTGGGTGTGCTAAGAACAAAGACAACATTTTGGGCAATCATAAAGGTTTGAGTGGGATCCAGGAGCTCAGGCCAGGGTGATTGACAAGTTTCATCTCTTGTACAAGAATAGTCTATCAAGACTAAAAGAGGTGGCTGTTATGTTTAATGTCCAGATCAACACAAAGAGTCAAGGAAAATGAAGAAAGAAAGGAATATGTCCCAAATAAAACGACAAGATGAAACATTACAAAAAGAGCTTAATGAAACAGAAATAAATGATTTGATAGTGAATTCAAAATAATGGTCATAAAGTGGCTCACTTTGGTCAGAAGAGCAATGCCTGAAAAAATGAGAATTTCAACAAAGATATAGAAAATATTAAAAAGTACTCAAAATAGAAATGAAGAAAAACAATAATACAACTGAAAGTTTCAACAGAGGGGTTCAATAGCAGAAGGCGTTCAGCATGTATCAAGCAGAAGAAAGGATCCACAAAATCAACGGCAGTGAAATTCATCTAATCAGAGTAAAAGAAAAAAGAATGAAAAAGAGTGAGAATAGCTTAAGGGACTTAAGAGGTACATGAAGAGGACCACTATATATCTTTTCCCAGAAGGAAAAGGGAGGAAGGGGCAGAAAGCTTATTTAAAGAAGTAAGGCTAGAAGTTCCCAAACCAGGGAAAAGAAATCAACATCCAGATTCAGTAAGACCAGAGAGACGCACATCGACACATAATTAAACTGTCAAAAACTAAAGACAAAGATTCTTAAAAACAGCAAGTGAAAGGCAACTTATTATATATAAGGGAACCCCATCCCCACTACCACCATTAAACAATCAGTGGGTTTTTCAGTATAAACTTTGCAGTCCAGAAAGAAGTGGGATGAGATATTCAAAGTGCTAAAAGAAAGAAATGGCCAAGTAAGAATATTCCTACCTGGCAAAGCTGTCCTTCAGAATTGAAGAGGAGACAGAGTTTTCCAGACAAACAAAAGTGGAAGGTATTCATCACCACTAGACCAGCCTTACAAGAATGTTAAAGGGACTTCTTCAAGCTGAAATGAAAGATGCCTAATTAGTAACATGAAAACATAGGAAAGTACGAAAATCATGGCTAAGGGTAGATTATAGCTAAATTTATTTATACTATAATATTATGATAGTTGTGGATAAATCACTTATAACTCTACTATAAGGTTAAAAGACAAAAAAAGTATTAGGACTAACTATAAATACAATAATTTGCTACCAGATACACAATTTTAAAAAGATATATAATGACATCAAAAACATAAAATAGGAGAGCTAGAACTTTGTATGTATTTTAAGTTGTTATCAACTTAAAATAGACTATAACATTTTTTCAAATTTTAAAATTATTTTTATTGATGTATAATTGACATTAGTTATGACAATTTAATATTTGTATATGTTGTTAAATGATCACTATAGTAAGTCTAGTTAACATCTATCACTATATATCTAGTTAAAAATTTTTAATGTAAGCTCTATAACTACAAGGCAAAAACCTATAACAGATACACAAAGGATAAAGGGAAAGGAATCAAATATGTCACTATAAGAAATCATCAGATCCAAAGGAGGGGAGCAAGAGAGGAAAGGAAAAAAGAAATTACAAAATAGCCAAAAAGCAATTAGCAAAATGGCTTTAGTAAATTGCTGTCAATTACTACTATCAACAATTGCTTTATCAATAATTATTTAAATATGAATAAGTTAATTCTCTAATCAAGAGACACAGAGTGGCTGAATGGATTTAAAAAACAAGATCCAACTATATCCTACCTATAAGGGAATCACTTCAGCTTTAAGGACACAGATAGACTAAATTAAAGGGAATAAAAAACAGATTGCATGAAAATGTAAACCAAAGAAAACAGGTATAGCCATATTTGTATCAGGCAAAACAGACTTTAAATCATAAATGATAGACCTTTTTGTCTAGACTTTAGACAAAAAATGGTCATTATACAATGATTAAGGGGTCTATTCATCAAGAAGATATGATCATTTAAAATATTTATGCTTGCAGCATCAGAGCACTAAATATATTAAGCAAGTGCTAACATATTTGAAAGATGAAATAGACAGCTATACAATAATAGTAGGAACTTCAATACTCCACATACAGCAGTGGATATAGATCATGCGGACAGATAAGCAACAGGAAAAGATCAATAAGGAAGTTACATGTTAGATCCACAAGACCTATCAGACATCAATAGAACATTTCATTCAACAGCAGCAGAATACACATTCTTTTCAAGCATACATGCAACATTTTCCAGGATAGAGTGTATGTTAGCACACGAAATAAGTTTCAATAAATTTAAGAATATTGAAATCATGTTATCAAGCATCTTTTCTGAACACATTGGTGTAAAATTAGAAATCAATTACAAGAAAGAAATACTGTTATTTGTGACTATGTGGCTGGCTGACTTGGAGGGCATTAGGCTCAGTGAAATAATCCAGTCAAAGGCAGAGACTGAATATTACTTATGTATGGACTCTAAAAAAATTCAAGCTCAAAGAAAACATAGTAGGTGGTTATCAGGGGTTGGGGAAAATAGAAAGAGTCTGGTAAAAGGTGATAAAAGATGATGAAGGTCTGAGGATTTAATATATAACATGGCAACTATGGTTTGCAATACTGTGTTGTATCATCGAAATATGCTAATAAAGTAGAACTTAAATGCTATCAATTAAAAAAAGTAAATATGTGAGGTTATGGAGTGTTAATTAACTCGATGATGAGAATTCTTTCACAATATATACATATCAAGTCATAACATTGTACATTATATATATTATAATTTTAATTGTCAATTATACTTCACTAAGACTAAAAATAAAACTAGTAGGCTAACAGTGGGTTTTCTGAAGACAGAGACCAGCTCTTTGATGCCTAATAAGATGTTTAAAAACTGTTTAAGTTAATGAATGCTACATGCGTTTTAAAAATTTAAAATCTAGTTTAGTAGTAAATAAATATCTATGTAAAATATATAAGTAGTATTAACTAGTTAGATCTTAACTGATCTTGGGATCTCCTGGGAGTGCTTGTTAAAAGTATCCCCAGTGCTTGATTCAGTAGAGCCTGGGATAGAGCCTAGGAACTGTTTTTATCAAGTTGTGCCAGGTCATTATGGTAAGTTGGTTAACAAGAATTTAAGGATCACTGGAAAAATAAGAAGTGATATAAGGACTGACATCAGTGTGGCTTTATGCGAGTAGAGGTTTGTCAGTATGGAATTCAGCTTTTCAGATAAGTACAATTTCTATCAAGAATAGCAAATTGTTATGTAGGCCATCATACTCCTCTCCTCACATAGTTTGATTTCTAAACCTTTTCCTTCATTCCCTAGATTGCTGTTATTAATAAATTAGAACTGGTGTGTGGGAAATAACCTATTTGCTATTAAGCTACAGTGAAAGGGTAAAAACGAAGAGATTGAGCACAGATTTTGTAGTAGGAATATCTACTTCCATGTTTGAGGGGCAAGTAGAAAAATTGGGGCTACTATGTCAAGTTAGGTAAATAAGTGGGAGGCACAGTTGCCAAGATAGTCTAGAGAATAGAAAGTCCAGAATAACAGAATGAAGAGTGCACATTTTATTTTGTAAGTCATGGGTCACATGTGTAGAAAGTGTTTGGTGAAGAATATTTTATAGTAGTACAGAAAAATAATCGAGGAGAAAGGGAGACCAGTAAGGACTAACCCAATAATACAATAACAGGATTTATGGTTTGGATTGGGATAATAGCCTAACACTCAGCAAGTGTTAAATAAATATTTATAGAATTAATTAATGAATGAATGAAAAGAAAGGGGCTAAACAATTGTGAGAAGCCACCCAAAGGATATTGTGAGATTAGTGATGGGGTGAAGAGGAGTCAGAAAATGGCCCAAAGTTTCTTAAACTGGTGACCAGAAAAAAAAATGACTAAAACAGGCTCTAGAGGGAAAAATGTGTTTGGGGAAAAAGGTGATAATTTATGATTACAGATTTATGGTCAGAGAATTAAAGAGCTAGAAATGCTCTTGGAGAGTTCTTTCTATACCCTCATTTTTCCAGATGGGAATACAGATTCAGATGTTTTAAATTAAATAGACCTAATTATTAACACAGCCAAGACTAGAACCAAAGTGTCGATTTCCTATCTAAAATACTAATACTGCCTTCTCAAAAATATGAGATTAACTATGAAAGGAAATGTCAGGTGAAAAGACTCTCAGTGCTCAGGACAGAGGTAAGAACTTACCAAATGAATTTGAAACTTACTGGCTTAGAGGTAATCATTTAGTTCCTACCTTATGATAGTGTATAGAGCTCCCATTTTGTAATAGAAAGCAGTGATAAAATGGCATCCTTATGTAAAAATTTCACATTATAACCTATTTTTCTAGAGAGCTATTGAGGAAAGCTTATACTTGTAAAGCTGAGTTTCCTTTAGTGCTAATACTCAGAAAATTATAGAGAACTCTGAGAAAGTCATTACAAGAGTTATAGTAGAATAAACTAGCCAAAGTGTAAAAGTTTTAAAGTATCTCAGTTGTTTATTGAAAGCCTAATTATGAAAAAAGAAAAAACTTTTAATGAAGTCTTAGAACATTTGCACACATATAAAATAAGGCTAATTAATGTTTGGTTAAGGCAATAACTATTTTAAAGGGACTTATGCCTTTGGAGGATTGGCTCACCATTCAAAATGAAAGATAACATCACTTAAATTTTATTGGAATATTTCCATAAAATAAGACCATTTAAATGACTTGTTCAACACTTCGAGTTGATTATCTATAAAACACCACTATTGTTTAACTGTAACGTTGAACTGAACCTACCATATAAGGTAATTGAAAATCAAGGGCTCAATCTTCCAGCACAGGCCAGTTGGCTTGTGCCAAAAAATGAACAACTTAGCCAGCACATATTTTAAAACTGTTGTATCTGAATTCTTAGCTTTTATTCTCCAGTTGCTTAGAGGCCCCTTCACACCCTACTGTCATTCCACCTGTTTATTTCAGTTTAAGTTGAGTTTTATCAATTGAGTTAGCAGCCTTGCCTCTGAAAACATTTGAGTTTAAAATTCCTCTTCTACACAACGCTCTGCTCCTGGTCATTGTATATGTCCAAATATGACTGCGTATGATATGTCTAAAACATTGTCCAAGTATATGTCTGGCTCAGTCCGTATAGGAAAAAAGTATATTTCCTAGATTTGTTCCAGTTCTATATGTGTCAAACCCATTCATATGTGAAAGCAATTCTGTTTTCTTGGGTAGTATGAGGCAAGAGAATATATATTCATAAAAACATCTGATATAATATACATTTTGATGTTACATAAAATTATATGTGTTTTTCCTCAGGTAACCTTTGATGTAGCTTGGTCTTCAAAGTGCATAGACAGAAGGTGCTATAATTATACTGGAATTGCAGATGCTTGTGACTTTCTCTTCGTGATGTCTTATGATGAACAAAGTCAGGTCTGGTCAGAATGTATTGCAGCAGCCAATGCTCCCTATAATCAGACATTAGCTGGTAAGAATACATTAAATGATCATTAGTCATTAATCCCATAATCTTAAACATTAAGATATATTTTAGTATTTCTAAGTCATTCATATACCTTTTCCATTTGTAAAGCTTTCTCGAAAAATGAAAAGCACTTAATTTGGAGAGCTTTCAAGTTTACAAAACTTTTAAAATTTTGAAGTTTTCACTTAATTCTAAAAATCTGATGGGATAGGTATATTGTTGTTAGTCCTTAATTACAGATGAGATGAAGGGTGTTAAGCTCTGATTGTGCAGCTATTAAGTTTTATATAGTTTAGACTCAAGAAGGTATTCTAACCTCAAGTCAACACTTTTCTCTCAAAATTACATGAAGAAGATATTTACTTATCTAGAATTTGACAAAATATTTTTGTTGAAATAACCATTGTTAAATAATAAAAAAGCAAAGACAGTTATGTGAATACTTTCTGTACATGATTATTGGATTAGTTTTTATCTAATTTGGCATTTATGTTAGTATCCATGCCATATTAAAAGTTATATAATTAGAATTAAGAGTACTGATCTGTCATTCAGATGAAGTGGCCTTTGCATTATCCTTTCCAAAGTTTGTACTGGTTTGTCCCATTAGCCAAGTGAATAAAAAGTTGCTTGCTATCTTTAGGACTCGAGTGAAACTTTCTGGGATAGTTGGTATTAAATGTGATCTGGTTAATAATTGTTTGGTCAGAATAGTCTGATTGCAAATACTAGTATATGTTCGTAAATTTGAAAAAATAATTTAATTCTGTTACAATTAAAAATTATTTAATCCAATGTTCTCAAACTGTGTTTCAAGGGAGAGATGATAATTGTGTTCTATCATTGGAAAATGATACCCTACCCCTCACTTGGAATATAATGGTACACAATAACTTTAAAGGCTCTGAAAAGTAGCAAATTTACTTAACTCAAATTATATTCAATATAGTCTTGGAACTTCCCTTGGTGAGAACAAACATTTTGCAGCATTGGTAAGAAAAAGATAAATAGTATCAAGAATTTGTTAAGTTTTCTCTTTTAGTATAACTACAGATTATAGTAAGAAGTATTTTATCCCTGGCTGTAATTCATACTTATAGGATATTTGTTAAACATGAAAACACTTGTGCATTCTATAAGAAGTTGTAAGGTCATTCCAGACAGAAAGTTTAAGACTTATAGAACTTTTTTGAATCTGGAATAGCAAATATTTCTTAGTAATTAATAGACATAATTAGCATGCTTTTCTGAAATGTGTCATTCTTCTTAAATTTTGTAATTTTTTGCATCAATTTGATCTTAATTGATTTGAATGTTTTTATTATTTAAAAGAAATGATTTAGAAATTGATTTGGAATTTACAGTTCTTTATTTATTTTTATTTATTTTTTTATGGTGATATCAGTTAATGAAATCCAGTAAGTTTCAGGTGTACAATTTAACAATAAAGTCATATATATATTGCATTGTGTGTTCACCTCCCATAGTTATATTTCTTTCTGTCACCAGGAATTTACAGTTCTTAAGGAATGATTTTCATAATATCATACTAGAGTAACAGAGTGTATTTTGCATAAATGTACCTATATTTACAAACTTAGATTCTGAATGATTGCATATCTTGTGTAAACACATTAGTAGACATATGAAGAGAAAAAATATGCTTTTTCTATCCCTATTTCATTAGCATATGATGAATACATCGAGATGGGCATTAATCCTAAGAAACTTGTAATGGGTGTTCCCTGGTATGGTTATGACTATACCTGCCTGACTCTATCAGAGGTAAGAACAGCTCATTTCTTATAAATTTTTGTCTCTTTCTTTTGTAATGAAGAGCTTGTTTTTTGTTTGACATACATAAACTCTATTTAACATACATAAGTTCTATTTAGAATTTATAAATTTCTATATATAGAATATGTAAACTTTAGAATTTCTGCAATACAGTTTGAAACTAAAAAGTAGATCTTATTTTTAATTATTTAATTCTATGAACATTTCTGAATGTTATATATATTTTCATTTAATAATGAAATTTAATTTTCATACTATATGGTCAAGACATCTATTTATAGTATATATTTTATCTAACAGTTTTAATTTTATTTTCTGATTTAACTCTTAACATATGCTTAGTTGACAACCTATAATAAAAACATTTTTGGATTTTTAGGATGATGTTTGTATCATTGCAAAAGTCCCTTTCCGGGGGGCTCCTTGTAGTGATGCTGCAGGACATCAGGTGCCCTATAAAATGATTATGAAGCAAGTAAACAGTTCTATTTCTGGAATCCAGTGGAATAAAGATCAGCAGGCTCCCTATTATAACTATAAAGTAAGATTTTCACAAGTTATAAATACTTATTCTATCGGATTTTGTAACTGCATATTTTCATTATTGCATATTTGATATAGAGAATTTGTATTAGTTTTCTTTTAGCTTCTGTTTACATGAGTAAACTTCTCTTTGGATCTCTGTTATCAGCAACATTACTTCCCTGGTGGGCAACTGAAGTGATGCTCACAGTGGAATTGCTCTGCATGGGTCACTGTTACTGTAAATGATGTAATCAAAACGTGCATCTCACAAACAGCATTTTCTGAGTAGTTGACAATTGTGTATGATGACGGTGGCTTCTAGAAGAGCTCTGGGTCAAAATAGGTTGCTAGCTCTGACAGCCTCTCTCTCTAGATAAAGACTTATATAGAGGCTCTTATATAGAGTGGAATGAGGCTCTTACCTAGAGAGGAATGAGGCTTAGAAAAAGAGATGCGCCATCATGGGCTTTACAATGGAAAATGGTATCATTTCAGATTTATTTTACAATTCAGTCAAACTAGGTGGTATTAGACAAATTATAAACAATATGAAAATTAGAGACAAAAAATATTATAAACAGAGACTTGATGAAATGGAGTGAATAATTAGCAATTCTGTCAGGCAGTATTTGATAAATAGGAGTTGCCATATCAAAGAGTCAAAGAAAAGGTATAAGATTCATAATTTACCTTCAGCATAATAAATTTTTATACACCTCGAAAATCTAAGTATAAACCATCTTTGAATTTACTTTGGATGATGATACTATGAAAGGAGCCCTAAAATGATATAATGCAAGTTATTACCAGGAAGCATGTATATTTTTCACTAATGGTCTGGTAGTTCTTTATATAAAATGTGAGTGCAAACACACATATTTAACAAATTATAATTGACAAACATCTATACATGCCTGTATGTCAATTGTATAGAAAGCTTTACTACAGAGCTTTCTAAACTTTAATCTTAATTTAATTCCCTTTAAATTAAGGCATACTGTAACCATGTCTTTGGCAAGCAGTATTTATATAACTCTGATCTGGAAACTGTTAATATCTCACACACACACAAATATACATATACCATTACCATGGCCTAAAATATTTGGAAAACAATGCATACTGTATGTCCCTCTTGGAGATTTATAATGTACAATATTATATTAAAGGATCTGGGAATTACTGCAGAACATAAGCTGTTTAACTATTTAATACAAGAGCCTGTTTCTCAGAGGTCTTAGAAACATGTAGGAGGAAGAGTGTGTCCATGGATATCAGTTTGATAATGAGTGTATGTAACCAATTACACATAATTTAGAAATATGTAATATAGAACAACAGTTTACACTGTGATGTAGTGCTTTTTGAATCCCTGACTTAAGTTTTCCTTAATTAATAAGATGACACATTCTTGAAGGCACGAGTCATCAAATCCTAGGGCCACAGACCAGTACAGGTCAGTGGCCTGTTAGGAACTGGGCCACACAGCAGGAAGTGAGCAGCAAGCAGGCAAGCAAGCAAAGCTTTATT
>PVKZ01009143.1:0-12269 GCA_004027375.1 Macroglossus sobrinus
TGTACAGGAGAGGCAAAGGGTGACAGATATCTTTGAAAGAGATTCCTGTGGTGAAGAATCTATATTTCTAGAAAGTGAAAGCTGCCTTGAAAGTACTGGGAAGAAATAAATTACTGGGAGTAGATGGAATACCCACAGAATTATTTCAAGCCACAAAGACTGAATCTGTCAAAGTCTTAAGAAGAATGTCAATAAATAAGGAAAACAAAACAATGGCCTTCAGATTGGAAACATCCAGTATACATTCTAGCCTTCAAAAAGGAGATGCTGAGGAGTACAACAGCTATAAGACCATTGCTCTAATTTCCCATGCAAGTAATGTGATGCTCAAGGTGATGTAACAAATTCTACCTTCTGTGGAGCAAAAAATGCCATATGTTCAAGTTGGATTTAGAAAAGAAAGAGGCAATTGAGATCTAATTGCAAGCATTTACTGGATACTGGAGTGCTCTGAAGAATTTCAGAAGGTTAGTCTATGTTTTATAGACTCCAGTAGAGCCTTTGGCTCTATGGATCATGAAGACTATGGGTGTGCCTCAGCACTTGATTGTCCTGATGCATAACCTGTATTATGGACAGAAAGCCACAGACAGGACAGAATATGGAGAGACAGAATGGTTTCCTATAGACCAAGGTATCAGACAAGGATGCATTTTTCTCTTCTTCTTTGTTTATCTGTATGTAGAATATATTATAGGAAAAAATGGTAGACTCAAAGGAACGAGGAGTGAAAATTGGTAGAAAAAATATCAATAACTCAAGATATGCAGATGACACCATCTTATTGGCAGAAAGTAGCAATGATTTGAAATGATTTCTGATGAAAGTGAAAGAAGTGCCAAAGCATTTAACAAAATTATGACTACAAAAACTATGACTACAGAAGAAATACACAACTTTGACACAGATGATAAAGGCATTGAAATTTTTAAAGATTTTGCTTACCTTGGTTTAGTCATCAATTCAAATGGAGACTGCAGCCAGGAAATCAAGAGAAGGGGCAGCAAGGGAAGAATTAGGAAAGCTCATCAAGAGGAAAGCTGTGTCATTAGAGACCAAGGGTAAGAGCATCCACAGCCTTGTATACCTAGTTACTCTATTAAGATGCAGGAGTTGAAGAAGTGAAGAAGGCTGATAGGAAATAATTGATTCATTTGTGATATGATGTTGGAGGAGAGCTCTATAGATACCCTAGACCACCAGAAAGATGAAAAGTGAGTTCTAGAGCAAATTAATCCTGAAACATCACTGGAGACAAAAATGACAAAACTGCAGTTGTCTTATATCAAACACATCATGGGAGGGCAGTTCTTAGAAAAAAATAATACTTATAAAAATGGAAGGCAGCAGGAAAAGGGGAAGATCAAATATGAGATGGGTCGACTTTGTAAAAGAAGCCACAGACATTAGTCTACCGGAACTGACAGGACACGGACATCACTCATTCATAGGGTCGCCAGGAATTGGAGCTGGCTCAGCAACATGTAATACAACATGTAATCACGTCCAAGGAGCCTGTGACATTCACTGCAGTTCTTATTGTTGGCTCATGCATGTTAGGTGACAGTATTGGATGAACTCTAACAGAAGTGGCTTGGGCAGCTATCCTAAAAGATTCACCACTCTTAGGGTAGCCAGCATCTCAAAACCTATACCTTCAAGTTGCTAAAGACTTTGCCCTGATTCTGTCCTTCAGACAGGATTTTCTAGGGTCTTTCCTAACACTTGGAATATTTAATCAGGAAGGAACTGGATTGAAGTTGGGAGGCCTTCCTCCTACCTTCTCACCAGATATTTATAAACTATAACAGACTCCTGGACTGTAATAGAAAGGTGGTGGTAGGAGCCTTGTTGGAGGTGGACTGGACTTCTGGACCTCCTCCTGTTAATAGTAGGTGGGGCACCTTCTGGGGACATGTAGTTTGCATTTTGTGTTTTGTCGCAGCACCCTAGTTACAGGCAGACAGATTCAGCATGCATCTACCTGCTGTGACTCAAAGTAAAGTATGAAGGTTTCACTACATGCAATGTAATGTGTATTTCTGGGGTAGCAGAATAATCATCACTATTAATGCATGAGGCACAGAATTTTAGAGTTGAAGGAAACTTAGAAATTATGTAGAAAACAGCTTATGGACCAATAAGGAGATTCTCTTTATTGTACCTTTCTATTACATCTCTTAATTGAATACTTCCAGAGGTAGGAAATTGAGAACCTTTTAGGCTATTTCATTAATATGCTTTTATTTGATCAGAATTTGATAATATTTTAGTATCTGATAGTTAACATTTCTCCTGATGATTTTTGTGTTCAAATTGTTCTTGGCTATATTTTTGCTGGGTCATTTAATCTTTCAGCTGAGTTTCAAAATCATTTTGTTAAGTTCTAAGTTTATACATTAATTTAGGGAGATTTGAAATCCTTGTAACATTTTTAATTCAAGGATATGTTTATATCTGTTCATTTGTTCAAGTTTTATCCTATCAATCCCAATAAAGTTTATTTAGGTCCTAGAGATTTCATGTTTGTTTTATATTTCATTTTGTTAATGGGATCTTTTTCTATCTTGTTTTCTAATTGGTTATTGCAAGAACATATGAAAGCTATTGGATTTCATATATCTGGTATTAAACAATTTACTATATGAATTTCAATAATATTTCAGTTAGTTCTCATATTATCCAGGTAGAATACCAAATTCATTTAATGTAGTAATCATTTTGTGTTTTTCCCAAAGTGAAGAGTTTCCAGATTTGTTGCATTGGCTAGAACTTCTGAAACAATTAAGATGAGGATTTCTCTTTCCAGTAATAATACCACTCATTTCTATTTTCTACATTGCTGTATTGGTTAAAATATTTTCTCACTGCACTCTAAAATTTTATCTTTCTTGTTTTGAGGTAGATGTATTTGGGGACTCTTTTCAAATGTGTTACTGAGGCCTCTACCAATTTTATCTCTCCTCTCATTCAAAATTACTTGAATTATTATCATTGCCATTATTGCTACTCACAGAATGGTAAGATGACAGCAAATTAAGTTTGGAAACAAGAATAAACCAACTAAATAATTCCACTGCTCTAAAATAGTAACAGTCAGTGTTGGGGGGATATTTCTTTTCTATTGTTAATCAAATGCATACTTATTTTATATACTGTATTGTTGAAATCCAAATGTTCTTAACATTTGATGATTGATTTAATTTTTATAATAGATAAAAATGTCTTACAAATACCAATCTTTTTGTATTAGCCTCGGGTATCTAATTTGGAAAACAGCTCATTTAAGGTATGCACAAAAAAAGGGATATTATATTATAGTATTATTAAATTTTTATCAAAAAGTTAAGTTTCATATGGTTATAAATAGTAACACCTAAGTTATACTTAATAAAATTACATTGTTAATCGTAAATAAAAAATAAAACTCAACTCTTAAAGTATCTTGAATTTATTTTAAAATTTGCTTTTCATAAAGTTTATATTTTTTGTAAAAGGATCACAATTTGTAATTTACATTAGAGAAATGGATTAAATATTTTTGACTTTTGTATGGCATGCCCACATAGATTGACATTTTGATTGTTATTTTAAAAATTTTGTGTTTATATGTCATTAGCTCAGGTCAGGTTGTATGTTAGTCTAAGTGTTTATCTGTAAACGTACATTGTGGGAAAATGCAATATGTACAATAATGATGTCTCAAGCACAGATGAATGAAGAAATCCATTTACTTTAAAGCTCAAGAAATGGGGAGAAAATGGGATTTTTCTTTCTTTCTTGACAGATGCATTCATTCTGTCTGACATTCCTTCAGTTCCTGTAGTGTCTCCAGGCTAACTATAAAGTATATACAGACTCCAACCTTGGATGAGAGAACACTGACTTATCAGTTTTGATGTAATATGAGCTCAGGGATGAGGAAGATCAGGGATGTTTCTGTGGTTCTGTAAAACCATTATCTGCTTGTTTTAACCACTTATACCTATTTTCAGATTTTTTTTGATGGATATCTAATTTCCCCTTATAATTTTTCCTGTACTTCCTTTTCATTTGTTTTATCTGTGAAGTTTAGATAAATCTGTCAAGGAGGTAGCTGATTTTGTGTTATATGTTGTGTCTGATGTGTGCTTGCTTTTGTGATCACTTTGATAGCTGTTACTGCCACCATATAATTTTAGTACTAGATCTTCTTGGCTCTGTAAAACTAATTACTTTTATACTAGTTCTGACTAGGAAGTTGGATTACAATCTGAACAATACACATGCATAGAACTGTAGGCTTACCTTTAGAAAATAGTTTCTATATAGAGAAGAAATGGTCTTAGCACACAAGAAGCATGAGTTTTAATGGTATTCAACTGTTCATAGAAAGCAGGGGATTTCTCACCCTGTCCTATCCTAATTTCTGGTTTATAGCTTTAAAAAATTCTCATAGTGAAAGCATCATATCTTTTGGGTTAGGGTGATACTTTATGTAAAAATAAATTCTTGTGCCATCAAATGACCATGATAAATTTAGTGCAGATCAGTTCTGTTAAAATAACATTTATTAATCACCTCTATGTGTCATGAACCAGAGGTACGGTACTGTGCCCTGGAAATACCTCAATAAATGAACTAGTATCCAAGCTCTTGAGAAACTCTAGAATGGTGGTTTCCAATACTGAGCATGAACAATTCTCACATATAATGTAATAATTTTATAAAGAGGGAAAGGACTCTAAAATGGGATTCTAAGTTTTAATATAAAAAGTAGGTGCTCAGTAAATATTGTAAGATTAGCTGTCTTAGTTTTTAGATTTGATGAAGTCCTTTTCATTAACAAATGATTATTTTAATGTTATAGTTAAAATTGCTACATTTTTGATTTCTTACTCTGTTCCCAGGACTTTACATAAAAATCTTTGAACTTTTTTTCTTTTGATATTCTAATAAGTTAATAATACTTATTATAATAACTGGAAATTCCATGAAAATATAGTGAAGACCACAAAAATCACCAATAAATCCATACTCACTCAAAGATGGTAATGATGAATATTTTGGCATAGATTTTAAGTTACTTTTTAAATGCATATTCTGCACAGATATTGGCAATTTAAATGAAATTAGTAACATGTACTGTATTCTGTTATTTTTCACTAAAGTAATTCATTTATTCATTAACTTACAAAATATTTATTGAAAATCCTCATAGTTTAAAATATCCTTCCACATTTTTAGTGACTTTACTGTATTCCATTTTCCTGAAGCATTGTGATCTGTTCAGATAGTCAAGTACTATTGGTCTTCTGTGGTGATCACACTTTGAGCCACAATGAAAAAAGGAGAATGACTTTCTTAAATTGGAATCGCTCTGTTAAGGTGTGCACATATTTTAGAGATAATAGTATGTGTTTTCAAAAAGCTCTTTAGGAAAGTTGTGTTAACTTATATTGCATGAAATAGTAAAGGAAAGTGTCCATTTCCCAGTACTCTAGTCACCATTGTCAATAGAAAAAAAAAATTGTCATTAGTCTTAATTCATATTTTTTTGCTTAAAAGCAGGGTTGATTATTTTATTTTTTCATGTATTATGTATTTTAATATTCTAGTAATTTTTAAAATTAAACTTATTGGGGTAACAGTTAATAAAATTATATGTTTCAAACATACAATTCAAGAATACATCATCTGTGCATTGCATTGTGTGTTCACCACCCAGAGTAAAATCTTCCATCACCATATATTTGACCCCCTTTGCCCTTTTCTGCCTCCTCCCCAAACCACTAATCACTAAAGTGTTGTCTGCCTGTGTGATTTGTTTGTCTTCTTTATGTGTCGTTTTCAGTTTTAGATCCCACATCTGAGTGAAATCATATGGTTTTGAATTTTTCTGTCTGACTTATTTTGCTTATTATGATACTCTCAGCCATCCATGTCACAAATGGCATTATTTCCTCTTTTCTTATGGCTAAGTAATATTCAGTTGTGTGTATGTACCAAATCTTCTTTATCTAATCATCTATCAAAAGACACTTGGGTTATTTCCATGTCTTGGCTACCATGAATAATGCTGCAGTGAATATCAAGGTACATATATCTTTAAGGATGAATGTTTTCAAATTTTTGGAGTAGATACCCAGAAGAGAGATTGCTGGGTCATATTACCCAAAGCAATATACAGATTTAATGCAATCCCCATCAAAATCCCAATGGCTATTTTTAAAGAAATAGAACAAAAAACCATCAGGTTTGTATGGAATCACAAAAGACCTCGAATAACCAAAGCAATCCTGAGAAAAAAAGAACAAGTTTGGAGATATCACATTGCCTGACTTCAAATCATAGTACCAAGTGGCAGTAATCAAAACAGCATGGTATTGACATAAAAAACAGACACAAAGACAAATGGAACAGAATTGAGAACCGAGAAATAAACCCAAATATATATCGGCAAATAATTTTTGACAGAGGAGCCAAAAACCTGCAATGGAGAAAAAGCCTTTTCAATAAATGGTGCTGGGAAAATTGGAAGGCTACCATACAAAGGAATGAAGCTAGACTGCCATCTGTTACTATACACCAAAATTAACTCAAAATGGATCAAAGACCTAATGTAAGACCTGAAACAATAAATTGCATAGAAGAAAATATATATACTAAACTCATGGACCTTGGTTTTAGTAAGGATTTTTATGAATTTGACCTCAAAGCCAAAAGAAGTAAAAGCAAAAATAAGTGAATGAGACTATATCAAACTAAAAAGCTTCTAGACAGCTGAAGAAACCATCAGCAAAACAAAGAGGCAATTTTCTGAATGAGAGAAGATACTTGGAAAGGTCACCTCTGATAAAGGGCTAATATTCAAAATATATAAAGAACTCATACAACTCAACAACAAAAAAGCAAATTGCAACAAAAAAAGCAAATTGCAACAAAAAAGCAAAAAAGCAATTCAATTGAAAATGAGCAGAGGATCTGAACAGACACTTCTGAAGATATACAAATGACCAACAGACATATGAAAAGATATTCAACTTCACTAGCTACTAAGGAAATGCAAATCAAAACCACAATGAGATACCCTGTTAAAAATGGTATTATCAACAGAACATGTAATAACAAGTGTTAGAGAAATTGTGGGAAAAAAGGAACCCTACTACACTGCTGATGGGAATGTAAATTGGTACAGCCACTATGGAAAAGAGTATGGAAGGTCTTTAAAAAATTAAGAATAGAATTGCTTGATCATATTTGTATCCATTTTTTATTGTCATTTTTTTCACACTACTGTGTGAAATAGCTTGATAGCAAGGATAATAGTCCTCTAGTCTCTTACATATGAGCTTATTTTTTTAAGTTTATTTGCTTTTAACTTTTGATTTTTATATGTACAAATTAATTTTTGCAGGTAAAATCTATCAACTTCTTTCATTGTGTTTTCTGCTTTTCTGTTTATGCTTAAAAAGTCTTCCTTATCAGATCAAAATAAGAGTAACTGACATTTTCTTATAGTACTTTTTGATTTCATTGCACATTTTACTATTTAATATATTGGAAATTGATTTTGGTGTATATAGTGAAATATTTTCTGAGTCCACTGTGACTGGATAATACATTTCTGTTGACTTTATATATGAATGCCAGCAGGATTAAGTACAGACCTCTTGGGTTCAGCTTTTTTCACTCAAAATTCTGTAGACATTGCTTTATTATGTCTTATTTTTTAATGACGACTCTATCTTTCTTTTTTTTATGTGAGATTTATTCTTTCCTCATTTAGTAGATTCTTAATATTGAAAATTTACCAAGATATGTTCCGATGTTTGCCTATTTTCATTAATTATGATGAGTTCTTTTTAATATGTAGATTTATATGTATTTTTTAAGTTTGGGAACATTTTCTTGTATTATAACTTTTTGTACGATTTGATTCCATTTGTTTTCTCCTCTCTAGTAGCTCTAACTTATATGTAATGGCGAATCACTTTTCTAAATACTTATTATTTTCTCTTATGACTTTTATCTCTTAGTTATTTTCTCTGTATTACAAGTAAAATTGTAGAGTTTTTTTTTTTCCCATAAGATTTTCTCTTGTGTTGATTCTAATCTTCAGTGCTTCTAAGACCTTCAGTTTAAATTCAAGGACCATGGTTTTGAGTCTTTAAGGTCTTTATCTCATCTAGCTCCTCTACATCTCAGCAAGATAGCCTTTCAGGTTAGACTGTTTTCTTATCAGTTCATCTTTGTTCTCTTCTATTTTTATAATGATATTTTTAAAAAATTTGAAGTATCAGATTATACTAGTATTATGATAAATCCATGAAACCGGTATAAACTCAGTGCCACCAGCCATGGATTTTAAAAAAGAATACACTTGCATATATGAGTTAGTTTTAAAGAGATAACTTAGTACTTCAGTAATTTATTATTTATTTTTCAATTGTTATTATATTGTTTATTATAGATCCCCCTGCCCTTACTATTTTGTTTTCTCTGATTCTTTCTTCTATCTTGAAGACTCTGTTCTGATTTGGGTATAATTTACTTTGTATTGTAAGGTGCCATGTACTCTCTGACTAGGAAGTTATAAGATTTTCTTCCCAAATTCTTGAAAATTTGAATCATTCATTCAAAAAATCAGTAAAGAGCTAGTATATGCTTAAGTGTGTGTCAGACATTTCTGGAATTTGATGAGCTCTTTAAATAGGGTACTCAAGTTTTTCTGTAGTTCAGATAAATTTTATCTGTTTTCTGTGTCATTTTCTCATTTTATTCCCCTGACCCAGAACCACCTATCCTTTTTTATCTGCACTTGAAGTCCCTTATCTTTTCCCTGAAGATATGTATTTTTAGATATTTGTCCTTTTGGGACCTGAATTAGTGGCCAAAGAGATTTTTTAAAATATCCATTGTTTTCTTAAACCTATTTACAAGTTTTTAATTTGAATATTACATTATTTTTAGAAAGCCTTTTGTCATGCTGAATTTCAGTCTTCTTATGTCTTCTTACGTTTTTGGTTCAGTATCATCTTTGCCTCTGGCAGTTTGTTTTCACAAGGTGGCATGGTCTGTTAGGTCTCTCTGGCTGCTGGTGTCCATTAAGGGCAGTGAGTGGGTGGGAAAGAGGAAGGCAGCAGCTGCTCCACTGGAATTGTAATTAGGAGTTGCATTGGCTTTAAGACAGAGGGAAACTGGCTCCCTCCTACCTACCCAGAATTTCACGTAGTTCTACCGTTGGACATTCCTGTTAATTATTGGTAATATGTTTTATAGATTTTATGTTAGGCATCATGGACTACTTCTCAATCAGAAAAATTCTCGATTTTTTTTCGTAACAATAACAAAAATTTAGCTCAGTTTTACCCCTTGACATTATTCTCTCCTCTTTACTAGGTCTGTTTTGCAGGATTTTGTCACCTAAAACTTATTTGGAATAATATAATGACATTACAAACACTGACAGGTACTATTTTTGTCAGTGAAGATTTAGAGTATAATTTCATATAACCTGCTGTTGTCTAAATATTAATGATTTATAAAAACTAATGGGGCATGAAGAAAATATACATATTTTACTTAAAAATTACTTTATATCATCATCATAATTTCTATATTTCATTTTATTTTTATCTTTCTGCTCCATGGCTGAGTGTCAGAGCAGTAACTATTCCCTGAAAAAGGGAACACTCTTCTTCCAAAGGCATTTCCATGACACCTCAGTAAATCAGCTAGGAAAGACACCTAAGAGACCAGGTAAATCAGCACCCTGGGCTCTGTCCTCCTCTCATTATACCTTCCTTCCTGAGTATGATGAGGAGGCTATATTTATTCCCTAAAACGGGCTCTCCATGTGAATGTTTGATAAAATACATATTTTTGGCTTTTAAGAAACTTCAGAAACATGTTTCATTTCTTGTACATAAATATACATTTCTCTATGCATATTTTGACTAGTGGGTGCATGAGTACATATAATCTGTGTATATAGGTCTCTTTTCTCATTCTTTTCCTTCTTTCTACTTACTGATATGTGTTTCAATTTACATTTATTGAGAAACCTGATACATAATAAACATTGTAGGTATTGAGGATAGAGAAATAAAATATGGAATAGTCCCATATGTGCATATATAATTTGTTTGTAAACTGCATATAATTCTGGTAAAATATTTAATATGCTCATCAGGCCACATTGTTTTTAGACCATAAGAAAACAAGTAAAACTCTACTTTTCATTAAGCCTTTACAGAGGTAGCATGATTTTACAGTTGAGCCATGTGTAGGTAAATTATACAGAATTCTGGACAGCAGGGAAATATGAATTATTCTCTTATTTTTATTTTTTTATCTGAACCCAACCACAAAAGTCAATTGTCTATTTCCCTGGCAAGTTAAAAAATATCCTAAGTCCTTAAAAATATTCATTAGCCCTTTCTCTGTTTCATAAAATTATATCTAACTTTAAAAAGTATTTGTAGCCTAATGAGCAGCATATTATCACTGGAAGCAAATACACTAATTTAGGATCTTTGCCTATTGAATCCAGTAATAGCTTAAAATTTATTTCAATATTTGATGTAGAATACATCTCAAATTTTAATTCAATGGGATGGAAACATCTTTTTATAAATTCTTTTAACCACATGAAAACTTTCAATAAATTTATTATCTTTTGTAAGCTAATTTTGTAGAAATTAGTACATAGCCTATGATCCAGTTTCAATTACCTAAAAAAGATACAAAGGGATATTGTTGGAGTTTAGCATATATGTTCATATGTTTATAGCAAAAGCTAAGTTTTGGAATCACTATGTGTAATTGCATTTTCTATTCATAAAGTAATTTGAAAGAATCACCCATAATCTGAAATAATATGTAATTGAAGTTAAAGAGCTTATTATATACTCTTAGAAACAATAATTTTAATAATCTTAGAAACAATAACTTTAGTAATCTTTGTTTTTTAAAATTTTTATATATTTTAAAATTGAACAAATGATTTAAATTATTTTTCTCCCTTTCCCAAGTAAATAAATGACCCAAAGTGAGCAATATTTAGGTATAAAACATATTTTAAAAGAATTGGTTAGAAACAACATTTTATAGACTTTTTACATTGTCAAAATGATAAAATACAAAAAAAAATAGAGATCTTTTTCTTCAATTCTATGGAAGACAGTGGACATGTCCATGAACTTTTCTACATGTAAGTTAGAAACAAACCTATCAGGAAGCCTATTTTGAGTAGATCTGTGCTCATATGAGATGGTGAAGCGGGGCCAGACTCATCAGGGACTTGGCCTTCTGGGGACTTGTATCTAACTAAAGATATCTGGTCATAAAACCCAAATTCTTTCTTCTAATGTGAAAACCTCACAGCAGGAGAGGCAGGAAATGTATCTGAGCCTTTTATAGGGACAGAACCTCATGGATGTGTGTGTAGGAGGGTGTCTCAGATTAGGAGTGGTTATAATACAAAGTTCCTTTTATAGCATGTGCCCGAATGTGCAGCTGTAGCATGAGGACAGGAAGTGGGAAGGTCGTTCAACAATACTATTCTCAGCAATCGCCAATCTGGAGGTTATAGGAGCAAGAATAGAAGGAGCCTTGAATCCCCAGTGAGGTAACTGGTTTGTGATTATGGTTGAGGCCAATGATGTCAACAGTTTGCTTAAGTCAGTTCCTGTGAGTTTAAGACAACCTATTGGACTGGAAATAGGTCATTTGCAAAACATTTTACTTTTAGTATTAGCCTAGAAGTTTATTTTAAATTTAATCAGTATGATTATTCAGACTTACATATGTAATAGCTTAATTGCAGCTAGAAATGCTTCAGATTTGTGAAAAGGACTTCACATTAAATAGAAAAAAAAAGAATTTGCAATGGTGTGTATTATTAGAGTTCTTTAAAAGAACCTTGCTAACTATCCATAATAAAATATTTTCTAGGATTTGGGCATTAAGTTATCCACTTGAAATCTTCCTTCATAAATTTTGTTTTAGCTTAAACAGTGAGATGATTTGTTTCACCTTAAAGCCAAATAGCTGAGCTATATTTGACTTAAACCTGTTGTATATTGTCCTTCTTACCTAGGAATTGAGGGTGATTAAAATGTTTGAATCAGAAAATCATAGTTTTTGTATATTAATTTGACAATTGGCTGCCAAGTATTTGTCTGTATTTGCCTTTCCCCCCTTTTATCCACTCCCTTGGTTCTTTGTGTAATGGACCAAATTGTACCTTCGTCCTACAGATTCAGAGAGCTATTTGTCTTTGAACA
>PVKZ01009144.1:0-12269 GCA_004027375.1 Macroglossus sobrinus
ATTAAATATCAGTGCCTCCTAAGATGGAAAGCTAGTGATGTTTATTGCTCTCAATACATTACTTTCTACTTATGAAAAGGAAGCATACGAGACGGTAATCAGGGTACTTACGGTAGGCGCCTGTGTTTGTGTGGGTAGGGTAAGGTCTGCTCTGAAGGATGAGGAACTTTAGGGTGACCAACCACACCCCTGCTCAGCACATGTCTCCCGGGCAAGGCAGCGAGTGGGCTGCCAGTGAGTCAGCTGCAGGAGGATGATGACTCGGGCAGAGGAGCTCCAAATGGACCAAGGGCTGGAGTTAACCAACTTCGTTCGGGCTAAAATGCTGCCTTCCCAAGTTTTTTTTCAGGACATTGGAACTAGCTTACAATTGAAACAACTTTAACAGAGTTGTTGTTCAACTGAAAACTTCAAAAGCTAATCATACACTGTATAAAAAATGTGCAAGATGTTCGTGAAGAAAACCAGGACACCTCACTGAGGAGCTTAAAAGAAGACGGGCAAAATGACGTCTCAGGCTGCCGCCGATGGGTAAAACAGACGGCGATATTTGCCGTGTATCAAGCCCGTATTTACGCCAGACACCCCACTCACCGCTTCGTGCACATTGTCCCCGTGAACCCCCCACCTCGCCCGGCAAGGCGAGGATGACCGGGATGCCCCTTGTACTTGTGAGAACGCCATGGAAGGCTAGCTTCTCTGCTCCGGATTGGAGAACTAGGGAGTTGCCGAGCCAGTTTTGGAGGCCAGGACCGCCGGGCCCCAAAACCTGGGATCTTTGCTGCCAAACCTCTCTCGTTTAGGTGGGGCGGCACCCTGGGGTCCTGCCCCCATTGCTCCTTCGGAAAGAAGAACTAGTCCTGCTAAGATCAGCAAGCTGCGCAGCTCTGGCAAACTAGGCTGATGTAGTGTTTCGTCCTACGTTCCGTCCTGCCGTCGCCCAATCCTTCTAAGTCCCCGCTGGCGCCCTTGGTGCCCAGCGGCACGGGGTGGCAGAATGCAACCGGTGAGGGGACCTCGAGGAGAAGCTGAGACAGAGGGAAAGGGTGGGCGTCCTGTCTCCTACAGAGACTGCTCCTGGAGCTAATCCTCGAAGGCTTTGTGGTTTGCTTCGGCAAGAAAGGTGACGTCCTGCCCTAAATAAGAGGCAGGAACATCTAGAATCCAACCCGTCGAGGTTCAAGTCTCAGCTGGTCCACTTGGGAGAGGTATGAACTCAGGAAATGCATTCAGTTTCTCTAGACCCCCCGTTATCTTTAGCCCAGGAAAGGGTCGTCAAGGTGAAGTGAGCCAACGTATGATGAGTGCATGACACAGAACCTAGCGTGTGGTCAGCCCAAAGTACACCTCACCTACTGTCATCATCGTCACTGTGGTCATGTCACCTTCATACTCAGAACCTAGAGGCCACCCCTGGTCCCTCAAGTCCTGAATCTTCCCACTGCACTGGCCTCAGGGCCTCAGCTGAGCTCAGCCCCCCTCGGCCGTGGCTCAGGACACGACGGAGCCCTGGGAAGCGCCCGCCCCATCAGGCCCTCGCTCCCCGGGTTTTGTTTGTGGAAGCCCAAACGAGAGACCGATGACTCAAGATAAGATAGGCAATCAGCTCCGACTCGCCACCGCAGACTGCTGGTCTACTTGTAAAATGAGTCTTGTCATTTATTTGACAGTCTCCAGGATTGCACAGAGGGCGAGGGACAAATAAAGCCAGTCCTCTGGCAGAGTGTTCCCGATAGCCTGGAGGGTGGAGCTCGCTGTCCCTGGGGCCCCCACGCTTGGGCAGGCCTCCGCACCCTGGCCGTCTCCGGGCTCACCTTGCATGTCAGCCAGCGTTGGCTGAGTGACTACTAGGGGGGACGAGAGTCCGGCTGGGTTTGCTCTTCAGAGGCCGGCGACATATTTTCACTTCCAACGCGTCTAATCCAGTTCCAAAACAAGTAACACAAAGCAGAAATGTCCAATGAGTATCCCTCTAGCCACCAGCCACCCTTTAGCCTTCTGTTCCTTACCTGGTCAGGTATGCAGGACTGTCCAGCAAAGAGCTGGGGTCAGAGGCTGCCTCAGCAGCTCACGTGCCGTGTCCGTTCTGTAAGCCTCAGCTTCCTCTTCCGTCTGCTGCCGGTTTCACGGGGCTTGATGCTGAAGTGAGATTGTTTGTGAAACATCCAGGAATGTACGCACCTCATTAAGTTAATCCTGAGGACAATGACTGGTAACGCAGAGGACGCATGGGTCACTTTATCTGTTTCATTTAGGGTGTTTTTATGCACTTAGGTCACCTTCGAATTCAGATGCCACAGTAATGGGCACAGGGGGAGGCTGAGAAGTCCAGGCACAGCATACGGCAAATGTGGCTTGGCAGCCTATGGCTACGGCCTTTGCAGCCTGCTTGCTGGTGGGTGTCCAGCCCACTCACCTTATGCTCCAGGTGTGCTTCAGGTGTGCTTCAGGTGTGCTTCAGGTGGGCTTCAGGTGTGTTTCACCTCCCTCGAGATGCACATCGCTCAGACAGGGCCTGACACAAAGCTAGCACCTCAGTGAGCGCCTGCTGAATGAGTGACTCGAAGAATGGATAACAGAGAACAGAAAAACAAGCAAGGGAACCACAGTCTCCTCGTTCAGGTAAACTGGCTGCTTTTCTCCGAGGACCCCATCAGCAGCCCCATCTTCTGCAGCTTTCCTGGCCCCCTCGCCTGGCCCTCCCCTCCCACCACACGCCCTTGGTGTCCCTTGCCTCTTCCTTCCTCTCTCGCAGCTCTCTCTGTCCCACGACGGAGTGGATTTCTCTTTGTCTCTTTTTTCTTAGAAGACCTGCAGAGGGAAGGTGAAGGGGATGGGACCCACTGGCCATGGATAACGCAGCAGGGTGAATGCGATGCCTTCCCATCAGGGCGCCAGGGCTGACGGGAGCTGTGCCTCATCACAGCGACAGAGGGCAGAGTGGGACAAGAGCACATAGGCACCCCATGCAAGCCTGGGGACCAATCACAGAGCGCACTTGGGAAAGTTCGAAGAGAGAGAGAGGAGAGGCAGGACTTGGAGAGCCCGCGACGACCACCAGCGAGACAGAAGACACGAACGGCGTCTTTGCTGTACAAACCGGGGCTCCTCAAACTGCATTGTGCTTATGAGTTATCTGGGGTCTGGTCAAAAGTCAGCTTCTGCTTTGGTTGGCCGGGCCTTGGGCCTGAGGGGCCACACGTCCAACCGGCTCTCAGGTGATGCTGCTGGTGCTGGTGCTGGTCCAGGAACTATACTTTGGGTAGCAAGGGTTTCATGCAAAAACAAAACAAAACAAACAAACAAAACACTGAGAAAGATCCCAAGCTTGTTGCGTCTCATCTTTTTAAAAACATGAACAGACCACCTGAGCAGAAATTGAAGAATCCTCTGGCCACTGTTTTTCCTCGTCTCACCTGACTCTCCCAGGCACAGGGCAGCCTCCTCCAGGCAGCCAACTCTGAAGGGAGATTAGAAATCTCAACGGCTCTAGCTTGATCCCCAGAACCACGCCAGCTCCCATAGCGTAAGTGAGGGCAGCCATGAAAGTATCACACTCATACTTCCCTCCAAAAAATGCTTAATCCACACCAGAAGTAATTTCACTGGCTGTTCCTTCTCCATGGGGGATGTAAGGACGTACCCATACGTGTATTCTGACCCTTTACACTCACCCTCGCTCCCAACGCGTACGACCTCCTGACACTGACCGCCCGAGGAGGTTGGGTTATTTCTTTCTTCATTCCCAAGGCTTTTAGCAAAGTAGGTGCTTGGAAAATGTTGGTCGAATTAATTAACAAAAACTTTGACTTTTTTGTGTTACTACTTTGATGAATCAAATTGGATTTTCTGAAGGCAGTCAAATTCCTTTTGCGTGACAGCACAGGTTTTGTGAGCCTGAGTGGTTTTCCTTACGGTGACTGGCAGGGAAAAGAAAAGAATTAAGATTATGGTTCCTGGAACCAACTGTAATACTAGTCACTCACAGTATGAGGTGAACAGGATTAGATTATCTTGTAAAAAAATAAAAGTTCGGTAACCAGAAGATATCTTAGGCCTTGCATAAGTCTGAGATGACAAATCCCTGGCATGAACAGAGTCCTATCTCTCCCCAGGCCTGTGCCCATGGCAGACATTACCAACCGATCACGGCACATTTCCTGCTAAACATGGAAGAGACTTCAGACCCTTAAGGTTTGAATCCAGCACTGGGGCTTGTTCACCTGCCCACTGTTAACCCTCCTGCTTCCTAGCTTGTCCACCTGAGTGTTTTCTTGTTCGCACCTGACGTCACTTCGCTTCCTATAAATCACAGCTCAGCCTGAGCCGCTTGGGTTTAAGTTAAGAGAGGAAGCACACACGTGTGAGAGAGGTTCACAGTTCATTGGACAGAGCATCGCGAGGACAGGGATTGTGTCTTGCTCCTTCTTTCATTTATTGACCAAATATTTATAAGGCCAGACCACTAGTTCAGCCTCTATTCATCCCTATGTCTTAAACGCTAACACATCTGTTTATCCTTGTACGAATGACAGATGGATAGATGGCGGGATGCACGTTCAATGAGCCACCTCTCGTGGGGTGATGCCTGGTTGTCCTGAGCCAGGACACTCATCTTCTTCTTCTTCTTCTGCCCCCAATAGCTTGTTCTCCATTTCTCTTTCTTTCCTTGTTTAGAGTGAGCGCACTCCACACCCAGCTTCGCCGTGCCCCCGGTGGGCACACCATCCGAAGGCCCTGTAGACGGGTCTTCATCTGTGCCTTCTGGACGACGTTCCGTCACCCCGATCGTTTCTGCGGCTGACATTCGTCTGTATGAGAAACTTACTATTGTCACTGAGGTTCTGGCGTTTATTGTTTATGGAAAACGCTCTCTCAGACCTTCCCATGATCTCAGGCACAATTGGACAAGGCCGTTATCACGGCTGATTGGAGTCCACTTCACGAGTCAGCTGGGCAGTGCCCCCAGAAGCCAGGATTTTCTGCACTTGGGATCATCTGCTTCCAGAAGGAGTAATTTTCCCCCGAGCTTATGAGGAAGGGGGTCACCCAGCTCTTCCCTCTGACCCCAGGAAGTCAAGGCGCCATAGCCTTTGATGTCCCCATTTGCTCACTCCCTTAGATGTCTCTTGCCTTCCTGAAAGGCTAGGGCAGTCAGGAGGTGACAGGGTACCCCACCCCTTCCATAAAGGGGCAGGGGAGTCCTTTTGGCCTTCACCCAATTAAGGATTCCCCAAGGATAAAGAGAGGGCAAGAGCAAGCTTTGGGCAGCGTCCTTCCGAGTTCTTCCCCTGGCCCCGCCTGCGTCACCCCTGCCACCAGCACCAGAGGGAGCAGCTGCAGTGTCCCAGCCCGGCTGCCCCTGGGGCCGGGTCTGGGGATGACCCAGGCACTGCAAGTCACCTCCAGGACCCTGGAAAACCCCCCCGGGCCTCGCCCAGGCCAGGGCCACCCCAGCATGCCCGCCCAAGGGGCTGTTCTAGGGAAGCCCCACTTTGTGTAACTGTTTAATTATCATGTCAATGCGGATTCATTAGCATGGCAGCTGTCATTGCAAATGGGAGGGGAGGGGCTCCCGGAGCCCCTGGGGTCAGCCTAATTGATGTAATGAACAGAAGACTGCGTTTACTCAACAGCGGGTTGCGTTTCTCTCCTGACCCGGGAAGGGCATCAGCGCTTACAGGGAATCAATAGCAGCTGAATTTCGTCCCCAGCAACGGGCCAGCATCGTAGACTTAACCCCTCCAGGCCCGCCCAGAGCCCGGGCCGGCCGGAGCCCACTGCGGTCGAGGCCGGAGCCGGTGCCTTCTGCCAGGGCGGAGGCGACATGAGGGGCCAGAGCGGAGAGAAAACACAATCAGTCCCCACTTAGCAGAAGCGTGTGGCCAGGTTCTGGTCCATCCTTCTTCCCTGAGGGTCACACCCGCCTCAGCACCCCCCCCCCCAGCCAGTACGGGCTGCAGAACAACCTGCTGCTGAGAAGCGTTTGTGGGATGAGTGACAGCTCGCTTTTCCTACCGAATGCTGATTGCACCGGGCACTGACCAGCTTCTGCACATGCATCAGCTTACGATTCTCCCAAACTTCTGAGAAGGGCCCTGCTGGTCATCCGCGATCCGCTGCTGTGTAACGGACCGTGGTGGCTGCAGGCTACAGTGACTGTGGTCAGATCCCTTGATCCCACAGGTCAGGACCAGGCATAGAGATGAAGGCTTATCTCGGCTCCATAATGTCCAGGCCTAGTTAGGGTGACTTGGAGGGGTGCGGGCCATCAGGCTAAGGGCTGCCTGGGCCTCTGTCCTCCACGATGCACAGACCCCTCAGATGGCTGGCTTGGGGTTTCCTGACAGCCTGGCGGCCTCTTCTGTGGCAGTTTTGGGCTCCATGAGGCTGAGGCAGAAGCTCACATTCCTCTTAAAGACTCGGCCTGGAACTGGCACGTCGCTCAACTGTTTGTCAAACGAGCCAGCTCAGATTTAAGGAGAGGGGAAACAGGTGATAACAAAGACTTTAGAACCATCTCTAAGCTGCCACAGATACTATGATTATTTCCAAGTGTTGTGGCGCAGGTGAGAACAGGGACCCACAGAGCCGAATCAGAGAGAATTAGGAGCCTTTATTAGCCGGCCGGCGACTGACTCTCTACCACGCAGGGTGAGAGGAGATCTGCCCAAGCACCAGAGGAGGCAGCTTATAAAGCTGAAGACCCTATCCTGGTGGCCTTTCAAGCAAGCAAGCAGATGACAGGAAGCAGCAGATTATAGAAAGCAGTTGTTGGCTGCAAAGGTCCCACACAAAGGCAAATGTCCTCAGGAAACTCCTAGATCAAACAGGGCGCAGCAGGCAGTTTCCTCATCTGCATCCCGGTGCTGGTCAATGCCCTCCTAGGGGCCAGAGCCTGGAGATATCACTTCTCTGTGACTGATTTCCTGGACAGTTTCTTACTTCTACACAAGTGCAGACGGGGAGACCAAGGCCAGGGAGAGAGTAACTGCTTCTCCCAATGCCACGCAGCTGTAAGTGGTGGTACGAGGGGTCGGGCCCAGGCAGTCTGGCTCTCCAGTCCTTAAATGCCGCACACCTACCTGCTCTGCGACCTGGAGTAACTCACTCCCCCTCCCCCTTCCAGGGCCTCTGCTTCCTGTAAAGGGAGGGGTCGGCCTCTCACCTCTGGGGTGAGCAGTTTCTAATTCCCAACCAGGAGGAAAATAATCTCACCCTGGTTTTGTGCTTGTGTTGACTTAGGCCATGAGTGCTTTTGGACTGCCCTTCTCTGCAAATTCTCAAAAACTTTTTAAATGTGAGTTATGTCGCCAGAGATTTCTCAGCAAAGCCCTATCCAGGGGAAGCCAATTTGTTAAGTCCTGGAGTGACAGGTAACATGGCGTCCGGGGCTTTAGAGGAAATGCAGGTGCAGGGGCTCCTAGTAGCCTTGCTTCTGCCGCCCCACAAACAGGGTGGGCCCAGGAAGTGGGTCCTCCCAGCCACCCTCAGGCTCTGATTGGCAGCCTGAAATCACTCCGAAGCTGTGACTTGACCCCTGGACTCTTCCCGCATATGATCGAGAGAAGCGAACAGCACTACAGGGATAAACTCCATTTTCTGTGGAGGAAAATTCATCCCCACAGCTTTAGGTTGCTAAAAACCCCAAGCTCATCGGGCGCCTGGGAAACGGGTTGGGGGCGGGGAGCTGGTGGTCCGAGGTGTGAGGGGGGTGGGCGCACGCCCGGTGACCAGACCAAAAGTTGGAATACGGTCTTGGCTCAATGGGACAACTGCCTGTGTGACCTTGGACAAGCCATTGAACCTCAGTGAGGCCCTGGGTTTTCATTCGTGAAGAAAGGAATTCGGTCAAGCTCAGGAGGACACATAGGTGTCATCGTCGCCGCGCTGACCGGAAGTGGCTTCGGAGGGGCTCTCGTAGAGGAAGCACACACAGTGCAAGGACGGTGTCCTGGGGTGGGAGGCTCCTCGGACCCGCCCTGAGCCAGAGACACCTGGGTTCGAATCCCAGAGCCTCCACTTAGTAAATGCGCACTCCTTGAAAACCCTCTTCCATTTTTGAAACTGCAAATTTTTTTATCTGCAAAGTCAGACTCCTAACCTTTTCATCGGAGAATCGATGGGGAATTCAATGAGATGATATGGAAAAGCTTGTCAGCCCAGAGCCAGGCACACCGTGGGTGTCCCTTAAAGGTTCGTTGAATCTAAACCTTGAGCACCCTGAGGATGTACAGCGAAAGACAGAGACGCCTTTAGCTACCTAAGTAAGTCTTGTTCGACGTAGCAAAAATCTGTATTTTCATTAGTCTGTGCCATCTGAGATCCACGCGAAGGCTATAGCGAAGGCTGCAGGCATGCTGACACACGGAAAGCATAACACAAGTGCACCCTTCTCATTAAAAGATGGAAACGATATCTACCCGTGAGATGAGTAAAAGTGAGTATTAACCAGGGCAAGATGTATCAAACGCCTTAGGCGAGAGCCTTCAGCTGGAACCCCTACCTCACCCAGCACTGCAGAGCCCGGATAAGGACCACGCTATGTCGGCAGAGAAAGCCTGGGGCTCATTCTTTACTCTTCACCAAAAATCGCATCTACCCCAATTCTGTAACTGTGACGTGAGGTGTCCTGGCTCTAGCTCTGGGGTCTGATGATGTTGTGGCCTAACATGGAGGCGACAACTTCTTCCCTTTAGACCGTTAAATGCTCGCGGGAACGGGCCTTGTTCGCGGCGCTGCTACAACCAACGGTGATCATCGGAAATGGTGCGCTGACACCGCGCGCGCGCGAGCTCAGGGAACCCTCCCAATGACCCAGGGAGGCAGGTGCTCTAGCCACCCCGCCCCCAGGAACGAGCGGAGAAATTTGGAAGTGACTCTGTGTGCAGCAGAACTGAGCCCGTCGGGCCTCCGAGCCTGCGCCCCTGTGGCTTTTTTTTTAGAGAAATGACACAGGATGCGGGGAAAGTAGCCGGGCAGTTCTCTTATTATCCTCGTGATCTTGGGCAAGGGACTGAGTCCTGTTTTCAAGGCCCGGCCTCCTCACCGTTCAGCGGGGACGCGGGTCACGGTAACGCGCATCTTACTCCGTTGCCGCGAAGGCCGAGTGAGTGAGACGGTGCTCGCAGCAGGTGGAGCGCGCGCCTGGCCTGGCGCGCAGAAGGTGCTTCATTGTCGTCAGTCTCCTCTTTAGACAGTCCGTCCTTGAATCTTCACCCACTTCGAAACGATCGCAAGGGACCTGGGGACTAAGGAGGCCTCGGACGTGGAAGCCGGTGTCTGTCATCCTCACGTAAACCTCTGTTCAATGCTTCATTACAGGGATGCAGGGGTTTCGTACATTTCTTCTTCAGGAAAATATGATTTTTCTAATCACGGAAAAGCTCCACTTCATGCTTGGGGTTTAGTGTTGAGGAGTTAAAATGATCCAGGAAGCAAACTATTAAGATTTATACAAACATATAAATAATACCCACAATTTAAGATTCAGTATTATGTTTTTTTCCTTCATCGTCTGTGGGTTTATCTGCTAATCTCCCCAAACTGCCTTTTCTTCTCATTAGACAACACTCTGCAAATTATTTCTAACTTGGGGTGATTTGCTGAACCCCGCCGACTAGGGGCTCCCCATCCCCCTTCCTGTAACACTCACTTTGCATCATGAGCAGCCCATACCAAGTGCAGCCCGCCCTCCCCCCCCCAAGAGCACCCCCACCTTCCACTCAGGATGATCTCTTTATCAAGAATCCGACCCCTGCAAGGCCGGCGGGCAGCTCCTCAGTGCCCCAACAGCAGTGCAGCTGGGGGCTGCGGATCCCCAGTGTAATCCCGGCCCGAAATGTTAGCGGGAGCCCCACAGCTCTTCAATTACCTCCCCTGGCCTGTCAGGACCGCAGCATCTCCAATTCAGTTAGCTGGTCCTTGGGTCTCCGCCAAGGCCCAGCCTCGGCTCCTAATGACAGCCAGCTGAGGGGACACTGAGAGGGGCTAAATTCAATTTGCAGCCCTCCTAATGAGATTAGGGGAGCAGGGTTTTTTATTTTCTCCAAAGTTTGCCATGGGCAGGATGAATGATGGCTGGGGGATGAGCTGTCAACATCAACAAAGGCTCTGAGATGGGAGAAGGGGGATGGGAGACAAGGGCGAGAGAGAGAGGGAGAGAGAGGGAGAGAGGGAGGGAGAGAGAATGAGAGAGAGGGAGGGAGAGAGAGAGAAGGAGAGAGAGGGAGAGAGAGGGAGAGAGAGGGAGAGAGAGGGAGAGAGAGAGAGAGGGAGAGAACGAGAGGTTTGCCAGACGGAGCCAAGGAGCTCTGAGTGAGTGGCCCAGCAGGTGACAATGTCTGGTTGGCAGAGTGTCACTCCGTAGACAGGATGCAAAGTCAGGAACGAATCTGAGGAAAGGCAAATGTCAATTGTCAACTGTAAGCAATATTTCTAAGTAGAATGTCCTTTTTCTTTTTTAATTTTGATCTGCTTCTGACCCACCTCTCTTGACTTTCTAAGAGTCATTAAGAGAACTGTCTTTCTTCAAATAAGTCAGCTCTGAAGTATCGTCTCAAATAAAGAAGCCGGGCTCTGTCCGACGGGTCTGCTGATTGGGACCGCCCAGGCCAGCGCCGCTCGTGGCCGAAGGGACCTGTGGGTCGTCAGGCCGAGAGTTCCCGCCGAGCTGGTACCGGCAGCCAGAGGCCCACGCCGTGTCGTGACTGGTGCTGGCGGCTGGACAGCACTTGATCCGATACGGAGTCACTTTCGGGGTGAGGCGTGGTGAGTGTTCTAGGTCACACCTGCCTCCGCGTGGTTTCAGCTCAGACGCAGGAATGGAAGCAATGGATCAGGACAGAGACGACGAAGGGAGGGGTCTCCAGGGCGTCGGAAGAGAGTGAGCCCTCTGGGGTGGGGAGGGACAGGAATGTCCGTTTTTAAGAAGCGGCCCTGAGCCGTGCTCTGAAGTGAGGACGGGATCCAGAGAGGCCGGGAGAAGGGCCTCAGGCTCTGGTGGATGAGGATCTCCGTGCTTCTACGCGCAGGCCCAGCCATGCGTGCTCTGTCCCAGGGTCTCTCCTGCTGGGCACTGGACAGTCCTGCCACCCCAGGCCTGGCTCTCATGCCCTGAGCTCCGATTTGTCCCCGGCCCGTCAGGGACGACACACGCATACAGGGCTCCCTCCCGGCTGCCCGTCCCACCCCGGACTCTCCACCGCTGTGGTGGCGCTGCCCTCCGCCTGGGCGGTAGCCCCGACCTCTTGAGTTCTTAGCAGTTCTTCCCTAGACGGTGGGAGCTGAGGCCCACACACGTGGTCTCTTGTCCCCTAGCCATGACTCCTAGCAGTCCTGTTCCTCGCAGAGGGTAACCAGGGGCCGTGACATTCCTGCCCTTCATGCACGTTCTCTGAATGTGGAAACCAACCCAGAGCAAGACCGTTACCCTGCTTCAGAAGGGGTCAGCGTGAGTGGGAACACCTGTGGGCCACAGTGGACACTTACTAAATATTTGTGAGCGGAAAGGGCTCACGGGGGAGGGAAACCTGGCTGGGTCTGAGCGCAGGCCGTAAGTGGGAAGGCATGCTCCGTGAAGAGGAAAAAGCTCAGAACCAGAACCGTGTTGGTTCGTGCTCAGAGAACAATAATTTCTCTCCTCTGATGCACAGTTAGTTGGTTGCTGACTTTTCACTCCTATTGCTCATCAGTCCCATGGCCAGTGCTTCAGGGCCTCTGGCCACTGGGAGCCCCAGCGGTGGCCTCCTCGGTTTACCCACTCACGGGAGGGGGTGCTGCTGATGTCCACAGACCAGGGGCTGGTACCACAGTCTGACGCTGGCCATCAGCCAGAGGACCTAGACGAAGCCTGTGAACCCCAGAACCCAGAACGTCCCGGGAATGTCGTGGCAAGAACTCTCGGAGAATATTCTTTCCAACAAAACAGGACACAGGACCTTTGCAGGATTGTGCTGGGTGGCGGGGTCTGGGTTCAGCCGGGTTATTCATCCACGCCAGCACCTCACGAGCTCAATGCCGCTGAGACAGGCGGCTGCAGACACTGGGATCGGGAGCCCAGAAGAGCTCAGCTCTGTGCCGTCGTGGCTGCTCTGTTAGTGTGGCTCCTTTTACGGCGTGAATCGTTTCTGCATTTTATTTTTCCTTCTTCCACTGACTTTTATTAAAATTCTTTGTGAACAGACGGTTCCGTCCCAGGAGGTTTCGTGCCGTGAAGTGAGAGAGACATGAGGGCGAGACCTTGGGCCTCTGCAGCTCTTCCCCGCTCC
>PVKZ01009145.1:0-12133 GCA_004027375.1 Macroglossus sobrinus
TCCTCCATCCATCCATCTACCATCCATCCACCATCCATCATCCATCCACCATCCACCATCCATCCATCCATCATCCATCCATCATCCATTCATCCATCCACCATCCATCCATCCTCCATCCATCCATCATCCATCCATCCATCTATCCACCCACCATCCATCCATCCACCCGCCCACCCCAGCCCCTAACTCAGCTTCACTCTCCAAGTTCTGTCATCCTCCACCTCCCTGGAGCAGCAGGGCTGCCAAGCTCCCTCCTCCTCCCTCCTGCTCTCCCTCTCTCTTTCCCTGATTCCCTCCCTCCCTCCCCCACCTTACTCCTCCCTCCGGGTGTCGGAGGCTCCTGGCTCTGTTTCAAACTCTCTGGGAGCAGAGAACCACGTTATAGGAACAGTGAATCAAAACCACATATTTATTTAGCAACATGACTTGTAGTTCAAATTTCATCCAATTCCAATAAAATATTTTCTCCTGTCACCTGGCAGCTTGACGTCTGACTATATGTTTTCCTAATGCAGTGACTGGAAGGAAGAGGAAGCTAGGGGGTACCTTTGGGGGGTAACTGTGACCTCTGGCACCCGTTGCCCTCCTCGATTGAGCAGCCAGCACTCTGAGTGAGTGTCTGGATGTGCCCCGCACGTGTGTCCCAGGGTCCCAGGCGCCCAGCAAGGCCGCGTCTCTGGCACGGACACCGCGGACAGGCTCGGGCGGGACGTGCTTCCCTGAGCCCACTGCAGGACCGCAAGGCCACGCTCGTGCCGACCCGGCCCTCGGCGCCCCCGGCTCACCCCCCGGCTCGTCCCTGTCTGCGGTCCACTCCCCGCACTGCAGCAGACTGAGCGCGGGACCCGTGGACGGCCAGCCGCAGGGCCCTACGAGCCCCCGCCCCCCGGGCTGCACCCCACTGCAGACGCCTGCACCCCGCTAAAATCACTTTCCCACCAGATCAGATCCTCCGGCAGGTGTGTTCATGCCCTGAAACGCGCTCGTTTGTTCTGTGGGCGCCTTTCTCTGAGGGTGGGCTTCTAGCCACCCTCCCCGCCACGGTGGAGAAGGGGAAACTGAGGCACAGATGTTCAGAATCCCAGAGGTGCAGCCAGGACTGGCAAGGGCCCCTCCCTGCCTTTGCCTGAGCTCCCGCCTTCGCTTTGAGCCAAAGGCGGCCCCTGGAAGGTGCCCCTCCGGTCCCCAGGGGTGCCTTCTGTTCCTGCTGCAACAGCTAATCAGAGCCAAGACCTTCTCCCTGATGTAAGGGGCGCAGGCGAGGCTGTCTGCTCCAGCCGCCCACCAGCCCGGCGGCCCCAGACCAGACGCAGCCTCCGGGAGCCTGTGTCCCCCCGTATTCAGCCGCAGGGCATGCCCCCACCCCCGCTGTCCTCCACGCCGGGTGGGCCAGGCAGAGGACCCGCCCCTGCGCCGAGAGGCACAGCAAGGCCAGACCCTAACGGGCCAGCTGCCTGGCCCTGCCCTCCGGCTTCGGGCGGGGACGCTGAGCACCCCGCAGCTTCCAGGGGGCTTGTTGCCCACCGCGCTGCTGCTTGCTGGGACTAAACGCGACCTCAGGCCCCTTCTCAGGCCCGGGGTCCCACAGCCACCGCCGGGGAGCCCTCTGTCCCGGAGGACCCACGTCCGAATGGGAACAAACGGGGAACCCCCGTCCTTGCCCTGCAGGAGGTGAAGGGACGTGCTGGCCTCTGGCCGCTGGCCTCGGGGGCTTTGTCTATGGTGACACCAGGGAGCCTGGACCAGGTCCCCGCCCACAGCAGCAGCCACTGGCTTGAGGGCTGCGGGCACAGACCCTGTGCACCACCCCATGCCACCCGGCCTTCCACGTCGCCCGCCCACAGTGCCCGACTTCCCGTCCCCGCCTTCAGGCGCCCGGGCGAGCCCTCTGCCACCCCACGGCCCTGCCAGGGTGGGTCTGTGGGCTCACTTCTCCTCTCGCCCCGTTCCACAGGCGCACGGACTAGGGCTCACAGAGGGGCCCTCTCCAAGGGGCACAGAGTGGGCCCAGGCCACCCCTGCAGCTCCTGCACCAGAGCTGGTTCCCTCCGAGTTCAAGTGCTGTGTCCTGCGCATGCGCCAGCCTCGGGCTCCCGGCTCCCGCAAACGCCACTGCCACCCCACCCAGGCAGCCCTCGACGGGGACAGGCACCGGCTCCACTGGCCTCACGAACACAGGCGGCACTTGGTTCCACACCTTGACCCCCAGGCCAAGCCCTCTGATCTCTCAGTTTGGCTCTAAATAGTATCGCCAGACCGGGTGGCCCGCTGCAGCTTGCCCCGTGGTGGCCCCGACCACCTGCCCAGAGAAGCAGGTGCCCGCCATGCTCACGCCGTCCCTCGTTCCCATGACGACTGTTCTCTCCCTTCTCCTGCCTCGTTTCTGCCCCTGCCAGGCCCGGGGAGCTCTGCTGAGCTGCTAGAAGCTTCCACGACTGTGCTGAGGTCATCACGGCCACTCCCCTCGGCCGCCTCAACGCCTGGGAGCAGCTCTCAGCGGTCCGTCTTCCTGCCGAGGACAGGCTGGGCAGCTGGAGAGGCCACCGGCCACGGGGACGCAGCGGGACGCACGCTGTCCTTGGCCCTGGCTGGGGCGGGAGCTTTCTGCTGAGGGCATCAGTTCTGCCTTCTCGGGTAACGAGATTTTGTGCAGCCGGCGCTTCTGCTGAGTTAAGGCAACTGCAGTGTTCGGTGGAGAGCTTCGCCACCTTGGGGACTGTGCGGACGGAACAGCCCAGGCCCCAAACAAGGGAGGCCCTGCTGCTGCCACTCCTCACCCCTCCTCCAGTGCCACTCAGCGGGCGGCCAGCCCCGCCCCCGGCCGCCCCTCCACCCGGCCGCCCCCGGGGAGCCCCGTGCTTGGCTTCCCCTGTGCTGTCCTAGCGTAGTTTCGGCTGGCACACGTCACACTCCTAGAGGAGGACACGTGGATGACTTCAGGAGACAAACGCTTCCTGCTCGAGGCTGTGGGAGGGTGGCCGGCCAGCGGCCAGCGTGCTGCCTGTGGCACAAAGCCAGGAGGAGGGACGGACCTTCCTGCTGGCAGCGGGCTCTGGCCACAACCTGCACCCCATGTGGAAGGCAGCCCAGAATGAGTCGGGGCCCACCCGCCGGGACTGAGAGAGGGTGCGGGGCCCCCAGCTCAGCTCTCAGGGGACAGAGGGAGGGCGGCGGCTGGGAGGGCCAGGGTTCCAGAGGCCAGCACACCTGGGCTGGCATCCCAGCCCGGTGACACCCCGATGGGCTCCCAGAGAGATGCCGGGGTACGGCTTCCGCCCTGAAGGTACGGGCAGCCACTCAGGGTCAGGCTGCGGGAGCATGGAGCCCGCCTGCCTCTGTGAACAGAACCCTGGCACCTCCTCACAGAGGGGCGAGGTGCTGATGACCACTGGATGCCTCCGTCACCAGCTGTGGGGCTCTAAGGACGTCTGTCCAGCCCGGATCTGTGCACGTGTAAGAGAGTGACAAGATCTACCTCACAGAAGCGTCCTGAGGACCAGGTGTGGCGGTTCGGGCACAACACAGTGGGCCTGGGACAGCAAGGCCACAAAACAGCAACTGCCACCAACCACCACCAGCGTCACTGACACCGTCAACATCATAACCACCGCCATCGCCATCACCATCACCATCACCACCATCACCATCACCAGCATCACTACCAGCACCATCAGCACCATCACCATCATCACCATCACCATCACCATCACCATCATCATCATCATCACCGTCACCACCACCAGCATCATCACCACCATCACCATCATCACCATCATCACCATCATCACCATCATCATCATCACCATCACCATCATCATCACCATCACCACCACCAGCATCATCACCACCATCACCATCATCACCACCACCATCACCATCATTATCATCACCATCATCACCACCACCATCATCACCATCACCAGCATCATCACCATCATCACCATCATCACCATCATCACCACCACCATCATCATCATCATCACCATCATCATCATCATCACCATCATCACCATCATCACCATCATCACCACCGCCATCACCAGCACTGTCACCAGCACTGTCACCGTCGTCACCGAAAGCACTTGATTCCTGACAGCATCACCACCCTCCTCCACATGGAGGCCACAGGCTCTGATGGCTCAGCCGGCATTTGTAGAAGGCAGCCCAGGCGACCAAGTGACTGACTCTGCCTGGGGAGATCAAGGAAGGCATCCTGGAGGGGGTGGCCTTAGAGCAGGACCCTGGGTGAGGTTCTCCGCCCTCGGGCACCAACTCCCCCTCCATGCTGCCTTCCCCGTGCCGGGCTCAGACTCCGGGTGTGTCTCGGCCTCTGCTGGGCACAGTTCAGACCCTCGTCATCCTGCCATCGCTGCTGGGTACGGTGCTGCAATGCTGTGTCACGCCGTGGGCACTAGCGGGCATGACACCCGCAGGCCCCTACGTCCTACAGGACGTGCTTCCCCACCATGCCTCAGCCTGCTCTGGACACCTGGATTTAGGATTTCCGCCTCCAGAACGGGGAGAGAATACATTTCTGTCTTGTTAAGCCACCAAATTACAGGCGTTTGTCCCACAACCCCACCCCAGAACACTTATGGAGACTGCGGAATCCCTGTCCTTGCCAGGGGTGAGGGAAGGTCACTTGCAAAGTGGGCAGAGCTGAGACCCAGCCTCACGTAGTGGGACAGCGCCCCCAGGAGAAGCACCAACAGACACTAAGGAAGGCAGCAGGGACAGGGTGGGCGTGGTGCCTGGAACAGAGCCGGAAGGACCAGGCCCTTCCAGGTGCACCCCACCTGCCGCTGGCCTGGCCACGCCCACGCCCACTGCCCGCCACGAGGCCCCGCCCAGGACACGCTGTCTGCAGTGGGAAAGCCTGGGAGTGAGCTGCCCGCCCCCCAATGCTGGACCTCGGGCTGGTGACTCGGCCCTGGCAGCTTCCATGTCCACGTGGTGCCCACGCGTGTCTGCACGCTCCGTGCTATAGTGGTGCCCACGCGTGTCTGCACGCTCCGTGCTATAGTGGTGCCCACGTGTGTCTGCACGCTCCGTGCTATAGTGGTGCCCACGCGTGTCTGCACGCTCCGTGCTATAGTGGTGCCCACGCGTGTCTGCACGCTCCGTGCTGCGGCGGTGCCCACGCGTGTCTGCACGCTCCGTGCTGCGGCGGTGCCCACGTGTGTCTGCACGCTCTGTGCTGCGGCCGTGCCCACGCGTGTCTGCACGCTCCGTGCTATAGTGGTGCCCACGCGTGTCTGCACGCTCCGTGCTATAGTAGTGCCCACGCGTGTCTGCACGCTCCGTGCTGCGGCGGTGCCCACGTGTGTCTGCACGCTCCGTGCTGCAGCGGTGCCCACGTGTGTCTGCACGCTCCGTGCTGCGGCGGTGCCCACGTGTGTCTGCACGCTCCGTGCTGCGGCCGTGCCCACGCGTGTCTGCACGCTCCGTGCTATAGTGGTGCCCATGCGTGTCTGCATGCTCCGTGCTATAGTGGTGCCCACGCATGTCTGCACGCTCCGTGCTGCGGCCGTGCCCACGCGTGTCTGCACGCTCTGTGGCCCTCCACCAGCTTCCCGGAGCCCTCCCAGCTCCCCAGCCTTGGGACCAGCTGGCCTTCATTGAGACAGGTCGCGTCGTCCAGCACGCTCACGGCCAACAGCCGGGAAAGGCCGGGGCCAGGACCCCGGCACCTTCGGAATGCGAACGGCTCGTGAACCCCACTTCCTGGCAGCCGCGCTCCTCACGTCGAATGCCATGCCGGAGGGGATGGCCCCCCCAGGATTCTGGACGAATTCCTGGCCTGCCGTCTCCAGCGGAAGCCCGCCTGCCTCCGGCCGCCCCGGGAGACGAGCAGAGAACACAGCGGCTGTGCAGCTGGAGACGCGTCTCGTGTAGGACAAACTGTGTATATAAATGGTTTCCGATACATAACGACAACAGGAACCAGTTAGGGAACGCTGGCCGTGGGCCACGTGCACGCACGTCCCGACCCACACACCACGGGGGAGGCACTGTTCCTGCCCCCACTGGACTCACGGGGCCACTGCGTCTCAGACAGGCCGGGCAGCTCAGCCAAGCCCCCACGGCTGGTCCACGGCCGGGCTGGGAGCCCGAGCCGGCCTGCCCTGTGCCCGGCCCGGGCCCCCACGTACTCGTGCTCAGGGGCGAACGGCCGCTCCGGCCCAGTTAGGGAGCCGAGGAGACAGTATCTGCTTTAGAATCCTGAGGTTTTAAAGATAGATAGAGCTTTTTTCCTGAATCTTTCCAATAAAAGGCACACCGTGAGCACAAAAAAGGCGCTGGAAATTACAAAGATTTGGCCCAACACAGAAAAAAGACCGCACGACAAATCGATCCAAACCTGCCTCACGCTGCCGGCCTCAGCACGTGTCAGCACGCGTCAGCACGTATCAGCAGGTGTCAGCACGCGTCAGCACGCGTCAGCACGCGTCAGCCTTCCCACCTCCCGATCCAGGACGTGCACCCACGGAACCGTGGGCTGCGGTGGCTTCAGCGGCCCTGGCTCCTCGAGCAGGACCGTGAGCCGAGCGCGTCACAGGTGAGCCCCGCTGAGCCCCAACACCCCTCCAGCTCCATCACTGGTGCCACGTTTTATAAACGAGTCTTAAAGCTCACCAATGTCCCCTCCCGTGTCACCTGGCTGCTCCCACCAGCAAGAGGTCTGCCCAGCAAAAAAAAAAAACTCCATCCCAGTCTCTACCAGACACCCCAGGAGAGCCCGGAGTCGCCTCCTGCCTGGCCGAGGACAGCCCCGTAGTCCCCCAGGTCATGCTGGGTCTCTGGGCGCTCAGACTGAGGTGTCTCCATCCCTTGCAGACACTTGGCAGTGTCCGGGGGGTCCTGGCAGCACCTGGCCCCAGCACAGGGAGCACCGTCCCCAAAGCGCCATCTGGATTGCATGCTCCAGGGCCCTGCCCAAGCCCACTGCCACCGCCCCTCAGGACGCAGGCCTAGAGCTCCGCACTGTCACAGGCTCCGGGGACACCGATGCCTGCACCGGGCACCTGCGGCCATCACCCACATCCGGACGCAGTTCCCCAACGCCGTCTCACACTGCACCCCAATCTGTGATGGAGAGAGCCGCAGGCTTCCCGGGCCGCCCTGCCCAGCTCCCGAGGCGTCTCCCCGGCCGGGCACGGTAGCCCCTCGAGTCATGGCGGCACGCACCCTCCTAAGGAGGCTCCACTTGCTGGCCGAGTTCTGCGTCCACCCAGAGGGCGGCTGACCCTCCTCCCTCGGATGCCCGAGGCAGGCGTCCGCATGCTTCCACCAGCCTCAGGCCACAGCTCCCTGAAGCGCCCCCCATCTTCCCCAGCTGGTCCCCAACACCCTGAACACGGATATCAGCCCCTTGCACAAAGACAGCCACTGCTGCCCTCACGTGGCCCCTGCAGTGCCACAGGCCACACACACCCACCTGGATGGGTGTAGAGGCCCCGCTGAGCAGCGAGGGCTCAGCAGCGTCTGCCCCAGGTGGCACGCACCAGGTGGCACGCACCAGGTGGCCCAGCCTGCCTCTCCTGCTTACCTCGAACACTTCCTCGTCCAGGATCCGGGTTCCAAACACGATGATGCCGTTGACGTCGATGATGGGGTGGTCGCTGCGGCCGAGGAACTTAGTGGCCTTCTTTTTACAGTCCAGGACCAGGGTGACGTTCTTCTTGTGGATGCTGAGGGCGATTCTGTGCCACCTGCGCAGAAGCAGACAGCCCGGTGGGCGAAGGGCGCTCGTGTCACGGAACGCCAGGACAGGTGGCCGCTGCAGAGCACCGGTGACCCGAGGAGCAAGTCCCAGTTCTCTGCAGCCAGACACGGCTGGGCGCAGCTCCCGGCCACGCCTCGCGCTCTGTGACACGCACGCCACGGCCAGAAGCCGCAGACTGCTCGGCTCTGAGACGCGCTCGGCTGTCTGGACCCACAGCTCACGGGGAAGCCCCGAGCGCAAACTCTGGACCTGGAGTGGGCTCGCCCGCGGGTCACACGCAGGGAGCCACGTGGTTCTGCCCTGCGTGGCCTGTCTGAAGCCCCAACGGCCAACGGCAGGCTGCCGGACGCCGACCGTGACAGGCGACAGTGGAGCCGAGGGACCCACATGGGACGCGCAGTGAGAAACGCAGGGTCACGCCCCATGGCACGTGGCCTCAGACACGACAGCCTCTCTCACGATACCGCGGTTCAGGGGTGCACCCAGCACGGTTCTTGTTTCAACACTCGCTCCCACCCATGTCTAGTGGCTCATGCCCTGGGATTCCACAGGCCCTTTCTGAGTCGGGGGACGACCCGCGTGGCCTGCTGAGTCGGGGGATGGCCCGCGTGGCCTGCTGAGTCGGGGGACGGCCCGCGTGGCCTGCCAAGTCGGGGGATGGACCACGTGGCCTGCCGAGTCGGGGGGACAGACCGCGTGGCATGCCGAGTTGGGGGATGGCCCACGTGGCCTGCTGAGTCGGGGGGACGGCCCGCGTGGCCTGCTGAGTCGGGGGGGACGGCCCACGTGGCCTTCTGCCCTGACACTGAGAGTAGCACCGATGCCCCTCAGTGCGTTTTATAAAGGGGGACTGAGTTCCGGAGAGAGGGGGAGCCCCGTGAGCCACGCAGGGTGACCGGGCCTGGGGCTGACTCTCGGGGCGCCAGGCACAGGGCTCGCTCCCCGTGCCGTCCACCTGGGGGCGTCTCGGCAGCTGCCGCTGGGACGCACGCCCTGTGTCACGCCCCCTGCGTGACCAGCGGGACCCGCAGACGGTGGGGAGGGGTAGGGGTGGGGGGGGGCCCGGGCTGCCCGGTGGCGCCCACTTACTTGCCGTCCGACAGGTTGATGCCCCGGAACAGCGGGTAGTCCTCCGGGCCCGGCTTCCCCGTGTGGTCCTCGTACAGGAAGACCGGCGAGCGGCCCAGCTCCAGGCCCACCTGCTGGATACCCTGCTCGTTGTAGATGGACACCAGGAAGGCCTGGCTGCCCTTCTTGGCTTTCACAGTGCTGAGGATGGAGAAGTCCTCGGGGAACGCGGACGCTGCAACGGAGGACGGCGGTCAGAGGTCAGAGGTCAGAGGCGGCCGGGGAGGCCCCGACCATGCCCGGCACTGCTCCCTGCAAATGGGCTGGCTCAGGTGCCTGGCCACCCGGCAGCACAGGGCGGCACAGCTGCCGCTGGAGCAGACGGCACCTGCAGCCCTCCCCCTCCCCACCTGTGTGAGCCTATCCCCAACACAACTGCTTATGAACCCTAGTTAGAACCTTCTAGAACGTGAGCTTCCTGTGGGCAAGGGGCTGCGTCAGAGGCGCCTGGGGCCCCTCCTCCGTGCCTAAGGCCGTGCCCAGCAGAGCATCTCTGCAGCGCCCTCCGGAGGGAGGTGTGTGTGTGTGGGGGGGGCAGCAGACAGAGGGTCCAAGCGCAGACCGCACGGCCTGTCATCTCCTGGCTGGCATCCAAACAGAGTTAAAAGGGAAAGGAAGCAAAAGACTTCAACCTAAATTAGAAAGAAAGAGAAAAGAAGGAAAGAAAGAAAGGGGAAAAGGAAGAAGGGAGAAGCCCCATCGTGCCCACAGGCTCTGTACAGCGCCGGCCAGAAACCCCCCCGGGCTCCCCGGAAGCCGGACCGGGCGGCCGGCCGGGGGGGTGCCCAGGCCTGCTCCTCCCCCACGTCCCCTCGTGAGCGACAGGGAACCTCGGCCCCCTGCACCCCATCGATCCCGGGGGTGAAGTCAGAGATTCCCCCGTCTCCTCATGCACTCTGCAGTCCTGCCGAGAGCCTGGGGACCGACCGATCGATGCTCAGTCGACCAGCCAGACCGCTCAGCCCACGTGGCCTCGCGGCTCGGCCGGCCGGCCCGGAGGAGCAGCGCCCAGAAGTGAGCGGGGACGGGGTGAGGCCGGCGGCGGCCCCCTCACGCCCCCATCCCGCCGCACAGAGCTGTGGGTCTGGCCCGGGGCCCGGGGCCCGGGTGAGGGAGGGTCCATTGTCAGAGCCACCCCTGCTTCAGAGCAGAGCAAGGTCGACCAGCTGGCCCCAGAAGGCCAGGCCGGGGGTGGCAGAGCTGGGTCTGTGTTTCTGACAAGGAAGCTGTCCATGGGTGCCCTCTGCTGGCAGAATCACGTGCAGCCAGGCCGCTCTGCTCCTGGAGGCGGGAGCCGGATGCAGAGCTGGGGGCCAGGGGACCTACAAGGCCCCCCAGCCAAGGGCACCCTAAGACTTCTGAGGGGTGGAGGAGAACACCGCCTGTTGCACCCTCACCCCAGGCGAGAGGGGGCCACAGCGTCTCCCAACGGTGAAAGCAAGCAGACCCCCAAAGGCCTGCTCGCAGGGTCGTGTGCTGTCTTGAGGCTGAGACAGAGGTGGCTGAAAGGTCCACCCCATGGGCCCTAACCCCTGACAGGTGCTGACAGGGACGGTCCTAGGCGCCCAGCCAGGCGTCGGCACCTGTGTTAACGAGCTGGACGCCGGGCTCTGTGGGCTGCGCTCTGTGCCGTGGCCTGGACCTGCCCTGGGGGACAGTTCAAGGCCCCCATTCCCCAGGGCTGGGGACAGCTCCAGGACACTGGGCACACAGGGGGCGCCATGGTGTCAGTTCCGGTGCACGGTCACCGTGGCCGTGGGTAGCCGGTGTCCTCAAGCCTTTCCCTGAATCTCTCTAAGACGGGAATTCTACACGGGGGACACGGGGCAGAAAGCGGGCGATTCGGGGCACAGATGCACAAGAGCACCCCATGACGATGCGACAAGGTGTTTGTCCCCAGAGGTTAAGACCTGCTCCTGCGGGAGCATGAAAACGAGGTGCTGGGGGGGGGGGGGGGCCGGGGGCCCGGCAGGGACCTCCATCTGCCATGCTCCAGGCCACACTGGGAGCCCGGAGCGGCTCGGTGCCCAAGGGTGCACATAAGAGCTCTGAAGGGAGCTGGAGCCTCTGGGCGACCTCGCCAGAGTGACCTTCCTGAAGCGGCTGACCCCACCTCTCTGAGACAATGACAGAAAGTCCTGACGGATTTAAAAGGCCGGCTGAGAGGGCCGTAAGCACGGAGCCGGGGGAGAAAGGTTTGGGGGAGTGTGTCCTGCAGGGACCCCGTGGGACGTGGGATGAGCAGGGAACCATTACTCGTCACATTCAGGTGGCCAGAGACGGGGCACGGACTTCCTCTGATAATCACGGATTGCCTGGCAGGGTGAGCTCTCCTGCCCTCAACCCCAGGTCCTTTCTGGGTCAGGAGCTCGGTTAGGGCAGGGGAGAGGTTCTCAGCCTGCCACCTGTCGACGCAGGTCCAGATGAGCCCAGAGCACAGTTAAATGACTGGGGTGGTGGGGAGGGGGTGTGTCACATGTCACCCCACCGGCAGGAGGACAGGGACAAGCAGGATGCGGTCGGCTCCCGCCCTGGGGTGTAATTAAAAGACGGATCTGGTTCAAAGCCCGCTCTCTCTCTCTCTCACGGGAGTCCTGCTTTCGTCCCAACGCCACTGCCCCTAAACCAGCTTCTGTCTGGAAGTGCTTCCTGCCCCACGACCCCGAGGTTAGCCTCATCCTTGTCCCCGGGACCCGTCCGTCCCCTCTCTGCGTCTGGAGTCCCGGCAGCCCGCCTGCAGCTGGACACACACCTGCCTGGGGCAGTGCGGGAACGGCGAGGCCCGGGCACCACGCTGGTGGCGGCTGCTGACAGCCGCTGTGCCGTTGTCCCCGGCCGGCTGGGACCTGGCTCACCAGCCTCCCACGTGCTTCCGCAGAGCAGCACGCGGGCTGCGGCTCCCGCCCCGCTCCCTGCGGGAGACGGGAGGCGGGAGGCGGAGACGCCCACGGCCCCACACGCACGCGCACACGCGTGCGTCACTTACCGGGGTACAGCTGCTTGGTGGGCGCGCTGAGCTGGGCATCTTTCGTGACTCGGTAGGCGACATCCGGGCCCTTGGAAGACCGGCGCGATGCGCAGAACCCTGTCGTCTTCGTTATCCCGTCAGGCAGGTTGTGGAAATCTAGAACCTTCAGGAGATCGGCCGGCTGAGCTGCAAGGACAGGGGGAGGGGCGGTCAGCCTCGGGCCTGCGTGGGGTGCGGGGGGCCGACGGACGGGGAGCCTAAGCGGTGGGCGGGGGGGTGGACGGGGCCGCGCTGCTGAGGGAGGCGGC
>PVKZ01009146.1:0-12258 GCA_004027375.1 Macroglossus sobrinus
GTGACATGATGACTGTGTAGAGCAGAGGGTTGCAGATGGCCACATACCGATCATAGGCCATTGCTGACAGAAGAAAAATTTCACTAGCAACAAACATACAGAAGAAAGTGAGTTGGGTAGCACACCAATGATAGGAGATCGTATGTTGATCTACAACCAAATTTACTAGCATTTTTGGTCCTACAGCAGTCGAATAACCGAGATCAGTAAATGCCAGGTGTGTAAGAAAGAAGTACATGGGTGTCTGCAGCCTGGAGTCCACCTTGGTGAGAATGATCAAGCCCAAGTTGCCCACCACTGAGATTGCATATATGACAAGAAACACCCCAAAGAAGGGGGCCTGCAGCTCAGGGCGGTCTGTGATTCCCATGAGAATGAATTCTTTCAGCACTGTTAGGTTTTGCTGTTCCATCTAGGCCATTAAGGGAAATTACTGTGGAAAAAAACCATTAGAAGAGTTATTAGATTTCAGAAGATACCATCTGGTAAACTTTTAGTATGCAAAACCATCATGGCTAATTTAAATCCAAGGTTTTTAATAGCAGCAATTTAAGTTGAGTCTCACCTCCATCATTAAATGGAGAACCAAATTTAGAAACCATTGTAACCTAACATATTCAGAAATCATTTTATTTTTTGTGCCACATACTGCTTATCACTGCAAAGAATATACAATACTTTATATTCTGTCAACAGATTATCATGAGATATACAAAGAAACATAGACTCATACAATAGTTTGGTGGTTTCAAGGGAAGGGATGGAAGGAGAGGTAGATAAGGGTATAGAGGTTCAAATATATAGTGATGGAAGACAATTTAATTTTGGGTGTTGAACATTCAATGCAATATATATATGACGTGTTATTAAATCAGACACGTGAAACCTATATACTTTTATTGACCAATGTTACCCTAATACATTTAATTAAAATAAAGAACAGTTTAGATTACATTGAGAAATCTGATATTTTTTAAATGTCTTTTTTTTATTTAAAAGACTCATATTTGGTTAAATAGATTTTAAAGAAATTTTAGAATGAATTACAATACAAAGTAATATAGCCCTCCACCTCTTGACCCTGCAACTTCAGCCCCAATCTTCAAGGAAAATCATTATTAACTCATTTAATACGCTGATTTGCTTCTCTTCATTATAACTTCCATATCAAAATGATATTCTCATTCCACTATCCATTTGGTTTTCTAAATTTAAATTCTACAATGCTTTTATGAGGATTAAATTTTAAATTCATGGTTGTGTTTTCTTTAACCATATTTCTTTAATTCCTTTACCCTTCATTGTTTTAAAGGTGGGTCCTTCTAATCTTTCATGAAAAAAAATCATCTAAATTTTATACAAAATTTTTCAGAGTGTAAAACTAATGACTGCATAGCAAAGCATCCTCAGAGGATAGCAAAATCATGATTTAAATAAAGAAAGATATAGTAAAAAGCAATGTATACATGGCTACCATTTCACTTATATAGATATTGATATCCTAAACAGTATGAACATATCATTGATGTCAATTCCAAAAATGTATAAAAATACAATATACTATGTTCTAGCTTAGTTGATGGAGTTTGACTGAATGTTTGAGTTGAAAAGTCTATAAGTGTCATTCATCACATTATCAGATTGAATTAAAAATATAATAATTTGAATAGATGAATAAATAGTACTATTTAGAATGTACAAAAAACATGAAATTAAGTTTTAAAGGAAATTCTCAACTTGATAGAATATCTTTTAAAAACTAGACTAAATCTACTCTCAAAGGAAGAGAAATTAAAAATTTATGAGAAAAATTATAGAAGTCCTAAGTAACTTAGTAGAAATTCTATACTCCTGATTATACTATTCACTATTATAAAAATATCAATGCTGCTCAAATTAATCTCTTGTTTAATGTCTTTTCAATCAAAATCTCACTAGAATATTTTTTATAATTTGATACTGATTTAAATGTATTTTTAAACTACAAATTATAAAGAAAAAGCAAGACAGTTTTGAAAAGACCTTCATTATCAGATATTAAAACTTATAAAACTAGATTTGTTGAGACACTGTGATATAGACACTAAAATGGACAAACGTATTAATGGATCAAAATGCACAACTCAAAAAACGCACGATAGTACAGAACAGTGGTCTGTGACAGAGCTGGCGTGTTGGACAGTCAGACAAAAATGATCTATTCAACACATGCAGCTGAAAAAAGAGATTATCTCTAGATAAGATGATAAAATTGAATGTTTAGTTCATCCATATGAAAATCAATCCCACAATGGTCAAGAATTTAATGTAAAAAGAAAATGTTTAAGCTCCTATTGCCTTAAAAACTAGAACTTCTGAATGTCATTAAATAAATGTAAGTTTCAAAAAAAAATCAAAATGAAAATTCAAGATTTGACAGATTAAATCTGCCTCAAAAATTCACTCTATCTAAAAAACTATTCTCAGTATTATCAAAATATTTACAAAAAAGAATAATTCATTAGCGACAACCAAACAAGGAAATTGCAAAATGTAACGTCTGAAGCTACAAAAAGTTATACCCAAAGAAAGACAGATTCCATATCAGTTTGGATATTTGGCCTACGTCTTCAACCTGACATCCACCATATTCTACAAATCTCTTAAATTCTTCTGAATCCCTAATGAGTTGATAGTTTTATCTGGCCACACCTCTCCACCGCCCCCCAACCCAAACACTAGTTGGAAAGAAACTAGAAACTGAGCAACAAGCCTGACTCTTCGTGAAAAAAGCACAAACTTCAGAGTTGAATCAGGACATAGGAAATGGACCTGAAGCCCAACGATGTCTTCCTTTTCAAGTGCAAACTCCCAATCTCAACTAAGTATTCTATAAAATTATTCAAATAACATCAAAGGAGATAAATGGGGTGGTCAAATTCAAAACATCATATTTTATTCAAAGAAATGACAGAAAGAAGGAAGATTACAAAATTTTAGTTTTTCATCTTTAAGCATAACGTCTGAGGGTTTGTCATTTTTAAATGTCTCTAAAAATACGTCAAGCTCAACAGTCTTTGGGTTAGTCAACATCATCAGAAATACATACATATTATTTTAAAATAATAAAATAATAAAACACAGCTAGAAAGACCATGAGCCCTTCTATATTTTTGCATTCTTTGGTTTGTGAAATACACTATATTATCTCAATAAGGGACAACTGACTGCAATTGTGTGGCATCAATGAAAGATATAAAACCAACATAAAACTGCTCTAGTTATAGCTTTGGAATCTGACAAAATATACTGCTTGGCAAATCCTACTTAGCAAATATCGACATTTTGTAACTTAAGATGTACAGTGGTAAACTCGCTGGCTGTGAGATTCAACACTAATCTCAATCCACTATGTGGCTTGTCATAATTTCTGAAAGCGTTTTTAACAACTGTACTTCTTCATAATAATTATATGCCATTATGCTAGATTCTCAAACATGTTGTCAAAATTCAGTGAGCTGAGTCTCGTGGTTTGTGTTGCACCTGTGCCATGGAACTGGGACTCGTGGAGAGGTATGGGAAGGTCTCTTACCCTTCTCTTTCCAACCTTCAAACAATATTTTTCCCACTTCACTTTTGATACATGTGATTTATAACATGGAGAACAATATATTAAGAAGAAACTTCCCTAATGCCTTTCAGCACATGACAAGAGAAGAAAATGAATAACTAAGCCGAGAACTCTGAGATGTTTACGGAGTGGTACGTTCAATACTGATTGTAGGATGCATGTACATGATCAATAATTTTTCCAAGAATTGATCTTTCTTGACCCTTTAATTGTCCCGCTTTATAACTTGGATTTACCTATACTGTAAATGTGATAAGAGCTCCTTCCCAGCTTTTATCTTCAGGATCCATATGAAAAGAAATTTAATGCAAAGATATTAGGGGCAAAAGACAGCCTATCGTTCTGGTGCCATGGACATATTTGTCTAAATCAAAGAATCTATTGCATATTATTTTGGCTTTGCCATCAACTTGGTCTTGCAAATATCACTATAGCAGACACATCTGTCTCCCCATCCTTTGTTACTTTCACCACCTCTGACTTGGCCTATAGCCACAGTAGAATTTTTTAAAAATGTTGGCAGTTTCCCATATCATTTTCTAAAAATGTATTAGGGTGACATTGGTTAATAAAATTATATAGATTTTAAGTGTGTTATTTATTTTTCTGAGGGCCAACGGTCTTGGGAGCTTGCTCAGTCTATGTGCAAGGCAGGTTAGAAGTGCCTATAATTTAAAATGTCAAGAAGCAATGCACCACTGATAAGAACACAGATCAACAGATGAACAGCCAAACTTTCCTAGCCTTCTAGAAGATCCCTGAAGGACACTTCACAGCACCTCAAGTGATAAAAACTTAGCTGCTACAGTAGTAATCCACACTCTATTCACACTTCATTGGCTTCCTCCATTCCTAGTCCTTACTTCCTTATTTCTTCTCTTGTTTTGAAATAATCTACCAAATAAACATAATATACTCAAGTCTTCGCTTCAGGGTTTGTTCTTGGGGGAATTGTGTAAATTTCAGTCTCTTATAGGGTATTATTAAAACAAGGTCACAAATATCTATAGCACAAATGAAACTCTGTATTATAATAAGAGATAGTGAATATATCATATTACTGAGTAATTGGAGGTCTTATCAGAAATCTGTTAGTAATTGTGGCACAGGTACTCACGGAGCATTCGTAATTTTGTCACAACCATCGGGACTTTGCTTAGATAACATTTTAGGTGGAGCTTTCCAAAATTGCTTATGCCTACCTCAGAAGGTTTATGATTTAGAGTCATCATATAAATATCAAAATTGTAACAAATAGAAATTAGGAAGCTTACAAACCTCAAAGAACAAAATAATTGTGGAAAAAACACTTTACTAAAAAATATCGTCATAAAAATTATTAGTACATGTGTCATAATTTCCTGAGTCTTTCATTGGTGATTATACTCATTTCTCAAATTTAAATTGAAGACAGATTTCAAAAATTGTCAGTGCTAGTCTAGTGATAAGGTGATCAGTTCCAGCTACTCACCTGAAAGGAGGTTTGGCTTTGTGTTCCCCAACATGATGAATAACTTGAGTGCAGTCAGAAGGATTTATGATTCTTTCTCTCCTTTGAGACTCTCCCTTGGGAGCTTGACTGCAAGTTCTTGCTTATTCCCACAGTGCTGGAGAACAGGAAATTATGTCAGAGTCTTGGTTAATTATTCAGGGTACCTTTGATTTTCCTATTGACAAAGGTTTTTTTTTTTTTACATATAATTCATCTACATTACTTTGTTATTTGTTTATTTTTTACTGCATCATGAAAATATCTTGACGTAAGTATATTTTTTTGCTCTATATGTGTTTTAGTTACCCATAAATTACTTCATAGTCTGCATTTTAAACATGTCTTACAGTATTTTAAAAATCCAGAAGGAATAAAATTTAAGAATATATGTTGTACTCAAGTATTTTAACATAAGGAACTAAATTGAGTTAATGATATGCTTATTTTATATCCGTAATCATCATCAGTCTTTATTTTATATTTTCACTTCAATTTCTCATCTCCACATTGGGAAAGTTGGTATATAACTTTTAACAAGAAGACAGGCTTATAAAGTAAATATAATGTATGTTTTACTCTGCATACCTATGGTGTTATAAAACTAATTTTGATACTTAAATGTTCTCATTCAAGTAAATGTTTTTGACAAATACTCATTTTAGTACATATACACCAGTATTTTGCTTACGTCCATTTAATAAAATTACTCTCTAATCTCTTTTAATATATGTTTTTTTCCATAGTAATAGGAATTAATTGACCAACTCTTAAACATCACTATGTATCACCAAAGTTAACAACTTTGTGTGTGTGGTACCCATTGATCTTTGAATAAACATATATGTGAAATATCTCCAGAAGAGGGTCACTGATTTGAGTAAAATGAGCACATTTAATTTATTTAAATAAGGATAAATTTATATAACACTTCTTTTATTAATATACATTCTACCATCAATATACAAGAATTTCATACTCTGGACATGTAACTTATAAATATATATTGCTTGCACATATAAGCGTTCACAATAAATAATTAAATCAGATGTAACTTTATAGAATGAATATTGTCTTATTGCCTTACTACATTATTTTAAACAAAATTCTATATTTACCTGAATTTGAAAGAGAAAGATGCAGTAAGCACATTGCATGTCAAGAGAAAAGTTTAAAAATTATAACAGGTGAATAAACACATAATTTGAATATTTGAATGTCTATAACAATGTTAAGAATGACAGTTTGGATACTGCTGATGAAGTAGTTACTGAAGTGGCACAAAAACTGACATTCACCTACCAGCAGAGACAGGTTGGCAGACCACCAGACGTCTTTACTTTTCCTCCTGGGCACGTGGCTAGACTTATTAATAATATACTTTCATGACTTCATGTCTCAATCAGTTTTTATGATTATGTAAGCATTAATAATCTTTATCATTGAGTAATATATTCTTCTGGATCTTTGCCATGTACTTTTTATAAAGTGTGTTTTAAAAATCATTAGTAAACTTTCTGACCATTATAGCTCAAACTGCTTTAGTTGTTAGAATCACTTTATAAGAAGTATATATTTTGATATTTAGTTATATATTATATATTTTAATATTAAGTTTGATAAGTTAGTTAACTCCAATGCATGTTCATTTTGTGAGATGAAGTAAAGAATTTGTTATCACAGATGATTTTGTAAAAAAAAATTGCTCCAACCCAGATAATGGTTGTTGTTTATAAAACTACTTTTCCAAGTATGAAAGAGTCAAAATTGATTCTGTATGTATGCTTGGAATAGAAGGTGACAACCAGGCTCATCACTGATGGAAGCATCTCAAGCTTCATAAAGTAATAGCTATGTTTATTAGAAGGGAAGTACATATTTATAGCCTTTCACTGAAATACTAGGAGAGGCAAGAAATAAAAGGAGAGGCAAGAAAGAGTAAGAGTGAGGATCCAGCATGATAATTTAAGGTGGGAGTATATTTGAGAAGGGCAAGTGGGAAGTTTTTTGCAGCATGATTGTGAAGTAACTCTAAGAATGAGGAGGCCTGATGCTGTTTGACCTCCTTCCATTCATGTCTACAGTGGGTTGACTTCATATTCGAACGATTTCTCTGAAAGGGCTTTTTCATTGCCATTTCATTTTATTCCTTTCTATGAAAGGGCTTTTTAATTTACCTTTGTGGCTGAAGTAGTTTTACCATTGACCTTAAAATATTTCAATTTTACCTTTGAAATGAAAAAGCTCTGAATTGTGTTGATTTCTGTTATCTTTACTTCCCATGTCACACCCTCTCTTCCTCATTTCATTGTATGTTAGCAGTGTTTTACATGTACAGACAGCGGTATGACATGCAATGTCTGTAACTTTTTTTTTGTTTTTTTTTTGATCTAGGGTCATGAGTGCCTTGTCACTTTCAAGACAATTACATATTTGTTGGTCTAATATCATTTTACTTCAAAGCACACTGAACAAAAATTCTAAATGATTTCATAACAAAGAAAATTAATTCTGCACAATAGTTTTAGTATGAAAATACAACAGGAAAAAGTTTATTTTACACTATCTTTTGATGAATATCAACATTTTGTTTTGTTTATGTGCACCAAGTGAGATGGAGAGAAAGTATATACACTTTTCAGTCTGTTTTGCCACATGTTTTATTTCCATGTATATGTAAGCTTTCTAATTTCAGTTTTATTTTCACCTAGAGGCTTATTGTTTTTGGTTTTTGTTACATAAGTTTGTTTTAAGCATAAGATAAAAAAATATTGGTTCAAAATTGATGGATAAAATGGGTTTCAAATTGATGGATAAAATGCTGCAAACATAACAATACTTGTATGAGTTGAACAAAAGATATCTGTGGCAAAGTAGATGAACTTACATTGACCACTTTCAGAGAAATAAGTCCCACATACCTCCCCCACCACCTTTCAGACCTTCTCTGTTATAAATGATAAAAACTCTTCAGAAATTTTTCTTTGATTTTAATCTGTATCTTCAAATTATTGCTTATTACTTATATAAGGGGGTTTTCTTTGGTCAACTAATGCATTTTTCTAAAGAGATTGAGTATTTGAGGTTGAAATAAATAGAATGAATGAAGCTTTTTCCCATTGAAATTAAAGGGGTTTTCAACTATTTCACTTAATAGCAGAATTTTCAGGAGCAAAAAAAAAATCCTTAAATGATGATAGCTACAGTTTTAAAATGACATGAGTTTGATCGATTGATGTGATTTATCCAGAAATCTCTTCAATGTGTCCTTCATATCCTTGTTCCTTAGGCTGTAAATGAGGGCTTAAGCATTTACATCACTAGCATGTAGAAGACCCAGGTCATTTTATCTGTATCTATTGAGTGATTGGTCCTTGGTTGCAAATACATGAAGAGAAGAGTCCTGTAGAACACAGTGACAGCCATCATGTGAGACGTCACCCCTCTGAGGAACGTATCCTTAAAGTGACAAGGATGATGTTAAAGTAGGATCATAGAGGAAAACAAACTGGTCCCTGAAAAGGCAAACACATCTGTTTTTGAATGTAAGTATTAGAACAGGACAATGCCAACAAAGGAATGTTATCACAGTAAAAATGGTTGATTACATTGGAAGAGCAATAGGACACAGAGAATACACAGGAAGAGACAGTCAGTGCTGTGGTCAGACTATGGATGTACGTGAGGGACACCAGCAGAAAGCAGATCTGTGGAGACGCCACCACCATGAAGCGCAGGAGGTTGCAAACAGCCATATGGCGATCATAGGCCATTGCAGGCAGGATAAAAATCTTGGCCACAACACAAACTAAGAATCCACACAGTTGGGCTGCATATCCACAGTAAGATATGGTTTTCTTCAAAATCAAGAAGTTAACCAGCATTTTAGGAGCAATGACAGTAGAGTTTTCAAGACTGATGATGGCCAAGTGTCAGATGAAAAATACATGGAGGTCTGAAATTGAGAGTCAATACTGGTGAGTGTGATGAGGCCCACGTTCTCTGCCATGAACAACCCATAGATGACCAGAAAAACAAAGAAAAGGGACATCTGGAGTTCTGGACAGTCTGACACTCCCATGAGAACAAACTCAGTCACCTGAGTGAGATTCCCTGGAGCCACTGACTTTGTTGCTTTCATCATTGAATGGGGGAAACAAAGAGATTAATAGACAATAAAAAGATGCCAGGTTATTAAATGTTTAAGGTTCATAGATACTTAAAATTTTAGATTTTATTTCTCACTCAAATTCTACCATACCACTCTGCTTCAACGACCCACAGACTCCATCTCAATACTGTTTCTTCTTAGCATCATTTAGAAACTTGTGTCCTCTTCAGTTAATCACATTTTTTTTTCTACTAAATCAGCCAGTCCTGCCTTAAATCACTCTGTCTTTTAGTTGTTCACACTCATTGCTATTATTTTATTCTGGTAGCAATTCCTCTCCTTTTCAGCTTTTACATTTTACTTTAAATTGTTTAAGCCCTTTTTTCCTTTTTTTCAAAGTTATTACATATAGTATTGATTTGTTAAAGTTTGATCACTTTAATTGGATAGAGAAGTGATAGGAGAGAGTGCTAACATTGTTTAGTGTGTAATGTGCTATGCCTAGCACTGAGCTTGGCATTTTGAAATATGTTCTCCTTATTCTGCAGGAGTGTCCTAGATGTAATTATTTATATATCTGATGAGACAATTGAGGCTCAATGAAAGTTAAGTTAGTTGAAGAATTTGTATAAGATATTGGTTAATTGAAAGTTTTTATGGTTTTATGTGTTTTGTTTGCTTGTTTAGTTGGTTAGTTGGTTAGTTGCCTGTTACTTCACTAATTTCCAGCTATGTGTTTTTTTCAAGTATTTCTATTGTCTTGTGTGAATTAAATGAGATAGTACACACAGATAGGTCAGTTAGCACAGAGCCTGCTAACGTTAAATGCAAAATAATTGATACCAATAGTTGTTATTATTAACATGTTTTAAATAATTTTTTAAACAGAGTTTTTGTTTTTATTTCAGTCTCAGTAAACTATTCTGCCTGACTGAGTGCTTTCATAGTTGATATAGAAATAGCAAGTGAATTATTATTTTGTATCTTCAAAATACTAGGACACATAATATATTATCTCACAATCTAATTCTCTTAACTCTGTGGTGTTTGTTTGTATGTCTTAATTCAAAGATGCTTAATTTTGTGTATAAAATAGGTATCTGATGCTCTCATCTGATGGTGTTGTAGCAGTTCTCCCACATCCCTTGTCATCCACCACTTCATGTGAAAAGAATTGCACAAGTAAACTCTTGGTGGAAAACACTGTGGCATCACTTGCTTTGATCAAACTATTCCCTGCTCATTTGCTACAATTCAAGCAACTCTGTACATGTTTCACTCTGAGACAATATATCTGATAAACATCCTTAATTTAACAAGAACTAAAAAGTATCAACAATAGCAATTATTAATTGACTACTATAAATTCTTATGTATCCTTATCTGTTATGAATTCCATCGTCTACTGAAATTTAACTGATGGCTAAGGTTGCTTTTTATTCTGGTAAGTACATGTCACTGAAATAAAGTTCTTGATAAAAGCAATTTCAATTTTTTACAAATTGCTTCTTCAAATTTGTTTTTTAAATTAAATTTATTGGGGTGACATTTTAAAATAAAATTATATAGGTTTAAAGTATACAATTCCATAATATGCCATCTGTATATTGCATATTTAACTTTGGGTGATAAATACACTCTTAAATTTGTTTTTAAGTATAAACATTTTATAGATCTAATAAAATTACATTCTCAGCAAAAAATTTAAGTAAAACCAATGTTAATCATTTTATCTTTCAATCTGGAAAATAAATAATATTGTAAACAATTTTTAAATGTCTTCTGATATGATTTCAAGTGTATGTTTTATTGATTACTAAGTGTAGACTTAAATTTATTTAAACATTAGGAATAAACACTGAGTCCTGATCGAGCTCCCAGTGTCCACCAGAAACACGGAGATGAACTATTGACACTAGCGAAACTTGATCTTTCTTGAAGACATAGATCTTATGTGACAAAAACTATGAAGAATCTTCCTGATTGGCACAGAGTGATCTCTAAAACATCCACCAGTTCTGCCAGTTCTATGACAAAAAGCATTCCTTTTTATATTAAGATGAAATATGCTCCCTGAAATAACTATTCATTATTCTATATCAATGCTCAAGTGGTCTAATTTATCAGTAGGATTGCTGTGTACTATTGTTCAAGTCAAATTAGCATCACTTTTAGTTAGCAGTCAGTGGGCAGAGATGCAAGTCTCTTGGAAAAGGGAACAGATCAAATATTATTTTGGTCCTGGGTCTGATTGGAATTAATAAAGCTTCCAAGATACCAGTCCACACATCCCGAATTAGTAGTAAGTAAAGTATTTGGTTTACCCTTCCTATACACAGACATCTGCTGAGACCCATTCCTAAGGTTCCTGCACGAAGCATGCTAAAGAGTTTGTTACAAGTCTCTGAAGTCTCCAAAGACATTCCCACTGAAATATGTTTGTATATGGTACCAGTCCCCAAACATGAGATCCAGAATCCCTAGATCAAGTTCTAATTCCCCAGGGAAAAGGAGACAAATTAAATGCTCATTAATCAAGTCTCCATGTGAAAATTTTATCCAACAATTAAAAAATGTGGAGACAGCCTAGGGACTCTCCTTGATATTCATACTGAATAACAGTCACATGCGATGACTCCTCGCTTTGTGTGTTTTGAATTGTACCCATGTATCTGGGAAGTGTTGTTGCTGGACTTGAGATAGAGAAAATTCAACTATTAGAAAGCACAGGGCTCTGGCCCCAGTGGTCAATTTCAGTGTGAATATGGGGGATACACTGAATGAAAAGCCTTTATTTTTGTATCAAGAACATGTCATGGTATACTTGCCAGAAATATCAGATGACATGGAAAATAAAATCAAAATATGAATGGTTATAAGCAAGCTGATATAAATATTTTTTATTAAGTCAATAAGGTTCCCATAATAATCCTAATCTTACTTACAGTTTCTAATTAGAATTGTTTGATTAAAACATATTTCATATAAATTTGTGACCTTTCTTCAAAGATAAATATTATAACTAAATATACTAATTTTTAATTTTGT
>PVKZ01009147.1:0-12491 GCA_004027375.1 Macroglossus sobrinus
CAGAACGCTCGGGGCCCTGGCCATTGCCACCGTGGCACAACCCCTGACACCCACCGAGCCATCAAGACCTTGTCCCAAACCGAACAACCAACCAACCGAGGGTCACTCACAACATTAAAAAAACCTCCAACAGGGATGATTAAAATGCCAGGACACGAAAACAAAACCCAGAAGAAAGAGGGACGGTGCAAGCAACGGGGGGAACCTACGAGAAGGAGATCGAGATGCGAGAAGGACGGCTGCTCGGGAGAAACTTAACTCCCATGGCAGGTGTGGAAGACAGAGGTAAGGAAACCGCCCCCAAGTGACAGAAAACATAAAAAAGGGTGGAAAAATGACTTTAAAGACCAATCTGGGAGGCCGAACGTTTGCTAATAATATTTCCAAAGAGAGAAACTATAGAGAAGAAAATTATCGGTAACATATAAGAAAATGTTCTAAAGGATCTCAGAAGTGAGCTACAAAAAGGGAGAAAGCCGCTGGATCTGAGAAATGGGACAGCCCGCTAAACGGTGACAGCAAAACTGCAGAGTGACAGCTGAGCCTCAGACCTAGAGTGATCTGTTTGTAGAGAAAAAAAAAAAAAACAGAGGGATTTAAAAGTTAAGTACCTGGCAAAAATGGAGACGCACAAGACGTTTGTGATAAGACGAAGAACGGAGAAAGAATTGTCAGTGTGTGGAGCGCAAATGGCACAACTGAAAAGGAGGCCGCTAGTAACTCTAGGAAAAAAGCAAAGTGTACACAGGAGGGCGGAAGTGTAACCACAGTCCCTACCTGTTACGCGAACAATATATACATAGTAACAATGCAAACAGCTACTGTTGGCTGAGCCAAGTAGCAACGTAACTATGTGACTATCTAGCAACGTAACCATGTAACTATCCGTGTGTTCTGGGGGCGGGCTCAGCCTCCTGCCACCCAACACGGGGCTGGGTAATTCCTCGGTGTGGGGCCGGCCTGTGCCCTGCAGGCTGGTTAGCAGGGGCCAGTAGCGACCAGATGCCAGCAGCGCACACCCCCCGAGTTGTAACAAAAATGTCTCTGGACATGACCCCTGCTTGAGACCCATTTACCCTCCGTAACAGGAAGTGCTATTCCTGACTCACGAAAATTGATGTTGAAAACAGCAGCGTGGGTGGTTTAGAGAAGACACCACTAAGAAGCGTCAGAAGTGGGTTAAAGGGACAACAGAAAGGAGACGAGGCAAGAGGTGGCCGGTTTGATCGTACCCCCTCGGGCACCACGGGCACTTTCATTGTGTGCCTGGTCTTTGAACTTGAAAGAGCAGCTGGGGCTCGGGGGAGGCGGGCTCCCGCCCCGCTGCTGAGCCACCTGTCGTCACGGTGTGCCGCTTCAAAGGGACCCTTACACTGCGACATTCGCTCACTCGATGTGCGTGTGTGTCCTCTGCATTACGTGACATGGATGGCTACTGAATAACCTCTCTTGTTAAATCTGTTCACCCCGCTGCACGTGGGGACGACGGCGGGAAGCCAGGACAGGCCGGGGTGGGGGCTCTGCACGGTGACGAGCCCAGGGGAAGGTGACGCGCAGCCTGGAGAGCCCCAGGAGGGGCCCCCGCCCTGCAGAAGCACTTCCTGTGCGCGGACAACCCCCCCCCACCCCCGTTCGATGCAAGCCACCCCGAGACCTCGCATCCGCCGGCCCACAACCTGTCCCATCCTCTGGGGAACTAACTACGTGCTGTCCGAGAAGCAGTTAGGGGACCCTTAAGATGAGAACACAGAAAATCACGACAACTCACAGACTATGCGGTGATTTTCTAATGAAAGGGAAAAGTTAGGTGGGACGTCTGAGCGTGGAGCACCCCACAGAATAAACAGTTCACCCCCTTTCGTTCCCTCTCCCTCGGGCTCTGGGTCTGTGCCGCTTCAAGCCCCTCCCATCCTTGGACCTACCCCCGGGGCCCCTGCCCAGCGGGGCCCAGGGGTCTCAGTCCCCCCGTCCCCCCAGGCTGCCCGGAGAGTCCCTGACCATCGCAAGGCAGGAGCACGCCCCAGGCGGTTCCGGGCGAGGTGTGGTGTGAGCGTTCAGAGGTGGTCCAGCAAGGTAACGCCTGTGGGGGGGGGGGCGTACCCCGCCCGGAGGGCTCCCCAGCAGATGTGAGTGCAGGGCTCACGCTCACGCTCACGTCCCACGAGGGGTTCATCGACAGCTGTCTGGCAGATCCCTGAAGGGAAGCAATGATTTATGGATGAGGGCGCAGAACGCTGCCCACCTCCGCCCAGCGAGCGGGCGTTGCCGAGGCTCGGGATAGGGGGTGGGGCGGCCCGTGCTCACTGTGTAATGTCAGGAACAGACTCGGCTCTCTCCACCTACCGCCGTGGAGGGCCTCCCCACATGGAAAACCGAGAGCGAAGCTCCCGGTCCCACAGCCGGCACGAGCCTCCCCACACACACACCAGTTCAGCCGGCGCTGAACTTGTACGAAATACAGATGCTATAGCTATGTTCACAACCCCATCGCTGTCAGCAGATGCCTTCGCAGCGTGAGGCCGGGCCCGGCTGCCCAGGCTTGTCGGCTGGGCCAGTGCCGCCCCCACATCCAACGCAAAGCACCAGTAAGAATGTCCACGGACCCTAACCCTAACGCCCGCCTGGGGAGCTGAAGCGAGCACCCCCAAGCCCGGGGCCGCACCGGATGGAGACCCCCCCCCCCAGGGGGCGGGCGGAGGGACACACACGGGCGCGAGCCGCCTGCCGCAGGCTGCACCTGTGCGGCCTCCCGTCCCAGCGGAGTCACGTGGTGAGCGTCCTGCTCACAGGTGACGGAGCGAGTGACCGTTAATGGCCTGGGGACAGGTTCAGAGCTGTGTGCCCACAGGGCGGGAACTGTGACTGAAGCCACAGCCAAGACCCGGCGGCTCTGAAGCCAGTTCCCACAAACCCCCGGGGCGGACAGTGCTCAGGGGGTCGTGCCCGGCGGGGTTCGGGGCTGAGCCCGGGCCACGCCTCCTTAAGCCACCCGCCCTTCCCGGCCCAAAGCGGGCACTCACGTGCTGGTGCTGGCACTGGCATGGCGGGTCAGACGGGCCAGCCTGGGCCACCCACTTCCTGTCCCAGAGGACGCCAGCCTCTCCCAGCCCAGTGCGTGCTGGGCAGGAAGGCTGTTCACTAATTCATGGCCCACGCAGCCAGCCAGGAACTGCTTTGTGTCAGCTGCACGGGGATGTAATTCGATCCCTAAACGGTACCTGTCACAGTGAGCCACGCAGACAAAGGGCCGTGGCCACCAGAGTCGTCGGCACAGCTCGGTTTGACGACGAGCCACGGTAGGGGACGCTGCCTTCTTTTCCTCAGTCTTGCCCCCCACCCCACATACAGAGCGGGGTCCCTCACAGGGACCGCACTCTGGGGAGAAGCGGCCGGGGTGCAGGGAGCACTCCCTGTTCTCTCGAGGAAGCGTGGACCCCGGGGACAGAGGATGGGAGTGCTCGGGAATCGGTGGGAACCGGAGGGGCGAGGAAGCCGGGCGGGGGGCTCGTCTGTCCGTCCCACAGGCTTCGTAAGCACTGTCCTGACAACAGCAGGGCCCCCCGGGCCCGGGGGTAACAGCACTCACCGAGAAGTCACAGGACCAGCATGGCCCGCCACGCAGAGGGGGAAGGAGTCAGGTGACACAGCCAGCCCTCCCGTGGGCCCCGAGAGCCCAGCTGGGCAGCCGCCTCCCTGGGCCCGTCCTGCCGCGGCCCAGGCCTCCCGCTCACGTTGCCCTGAGAATGCGAACCCGGTTTCTGCTCAGCCATATGCAGCCCACGAGGCGGTCCCCCCCACACAGAGCCGGCTCTGGCCCGGGACGCCCCTGCCCGTGGGTCCTGGGCCAGGGCTCCCCTCGTTCTCAGCGGGCATGACCCACCTGGGAGCCAGCCGGCGACAGCCCGCAGGCTCCGCCCCACTGTCCAGTGCCCCGCCCCCACCCCAGCATGAGCTCCGCCCCCATCGGGGGCCCTCCCTGCATCCTGGGTGTCGGCTCCAGCAGATGTTAGAACCCCCCGTGGGGTGCCGGGCGCACGAAGCCTCAGCACATGGCCCCGTGGGGCGCCAGCACCCGCCAATGCCAGCAGCCAAGGGACAGGTCTTGCACACTCTCCCCGCGTCTGGCGTGGCTGCCGTGGCTCTGTGGCGCCGTCCTCACCATGGGACCACGGGACCGGGCTGGCAGGAATAAGACCCCGCACCACGGAGGCACTGGACCCCTCCCGACCTGTCCCGAGAACTGAGCCCCCCTGTCACCAGCCCACGTCCTCCCGTCCTCGGCTCGTGGCTCACGCGATCTGCCCACCCGTCATCTAAAGCACACGGCGTCCACCGCCCGCCACCCCACCAAGCAGCTCTAAACGTCTGTCACCCGCTGTCCCGTGGACTCAGAGGGCTGAGCCCTCTCCCATCCCGCTGCCCACTGTCCCAGAGACGAGCGCCTGGGACATGGCACCTGCTCGGGAAACATGTGCTGAGGGAAAGAATGAATGAATGAATGAATGAATGAAGCAGCGTGTCACACTGGAGAAGCCACAGGATTGCAACACAAGCAGCTATAAAGTCGGAGCGCTCAAGCAGTGACGACCGTAACGGGGGCCGTCATGACAGTCCCGCGGTGGGGACGGACACCTGGCCACAGACAAGGCATCGGGGTTAACGAGCTGCAGGTTTGCCGAAGCCGGCCCTGCGCTGGTCGCTGGGGGAACATTGGTTAGGACGGACCGGCACCGCCCGGAAGGACACGGCAGGGCGCCACGGAGCTCGGCGGGACGTCCTGCGTGCTCGACCGCCGCCTCTGGCCAGGACCCAGCCCCGCAGTGCACGGGCCCTGCGGAAGGCACGAGAGACTGGGCCGGCTTCTGGGACCTGATCGAACCAGCCCTGTTAGCTTTAACGAAGGTCTTCTTAAAGTTACTTGGCAAATTTGGCCACTATTTTTGGCGCTGGATGGATGGTTGAGTGAACCAGCTTGGCAGCGTGCAAATGTAATGGCCACAGGTTATAACGACCCCTGAGGCCCAGCCCCCAGCTTCCTTCGTAAATGACACACGCAGTTATCTATCTGCCGCAGGATGACACTCGGGGGTGACCCGGGTCATTGATCCACGTCCAACACCATAGACACCCCTAAGGCCTCTCCCCCGCCCACGGGCGCCCCTCCGCTGAGCGCAGTGGAAGCTGCGATTTCCTGAAACAGAGTTATTTCAGAAACTTGACTTTGTTTCAGCCTTACAATGGGTGCTACCCACGGCTGATGGTGCTACCCACGGCTGCTGACGCTGTGAGCGCTCACCGCCCCGACGCGCTGTCTCACGTGGCGTCACCGGGTCCTCGAAGGACCCCGAGGTGGGTGCCGTGACGACCTGGTGCGCTACGACCGAGGATGCAGAGGCACGGCCACCTCACAGTGACACGGCTCGGGCCTGAGTGTGACTGTCTGGGTGCGGGCCCGCCCCCGGGGAATGGCCGGACGCAGAGGCCCACACGGGCCGGGCCGAGGGGATGGGATGGCTCCTGAGGCTGGCGCTTCCAAAGCCAGAGACGGCCCCTTCTCCCACACAGGGGGACACCCCCCACCGCAGAGGGGCGTCTGGGGGTGCCACACGGGAGCCTGTGGCACGTGGACAGTGCTGGGACTGGCACACGCCGGCGGAGGACGCGGCCCCCACACGCACGGGGCCCGGTCACCATGGCGGCCCCCGGGCCCGGAGCGGCGCTCACACACACGGCCATGGCCTCAGAGCGCCCCGGCCAGACCCGCCACGGCCGGCCCCTCGGGACCCGGGGTCCCTGGCTGCTTCGGAGCCACGGAACGATGTGATGTTGTGATTGCGAGGACACAGACGCGTCAGGAGGGGCTGAGTCCCACCTGCCGTTTGCCGTCTCGGAGGGAGGGCTGAGCAGCCGGCCAGACCAGGCCGGCCGACCGCACGGCGGTGGCTGCCGAGCGATGCCACTGGCCGGATGACTCAGTGGACACGCAGCCCGGCGCCGCGCCCGCTGATTCTACAGGAGGACTCCAGCTGCCCGTCCCCCCCCGTCCGTGTCCTGATTGCTGCACTCGACCCCTCCCCCGGGCTCATCAGCCTGCGGGTGAGTGAGGAGCCTCATCAGCGCCCGGGGGTCGAGTGGAGCGTGAGACGCGAAAGCAGACTTGGAGGGGAGGTGTTGGTCCTCGAGTCGGGGGAGGGCAGGGGCCCCACAGTGGAGCAGTGCCAGTGAGTCACCTGACCGCCCACGCACGGGCCCCGCCTGGCTGGCCTTGCTGTGTGAGCGTCTTAGACCAGACGGACGCCAGCTGGAATGTGGCATGTGGCCCCCCGCTCCGCGCCATCCACGGGGTACAGCTGGCCTGTGGCCCCCCACTCCACACCACCCGTGGGGTACGGCCGGCCGCTCCAGTCGTCACAGAGGCTTGTGACGCCCCGCGCTCCTCATCCAGGCCCAGCAGGAGGAACAGGGACTCCCCCATCATCATAACATCCGCTCCGGCCCGGCTCTGGGCGCAGGCCCCTCGCCTGGCGGGCTCCGGTCGGAGCCCCGTCCGGGGCGCAGTCTGTTGGCTTCTGTGTGGCGGGAAACGGGGGTGGCGGGGTTGAGGGGAGCTCCTTCCATCTGGGCACGAATCCCACTCACGGGGGCCCCGCCTCCCAGTGCCACCGCCCTGGGGTGTGAGCTCGGCACGTGCACTCTGGGGGCGCACAGACGTCGGGGCCGCAGCACCCACCGCAGCCGGCCCTGAGGGGGGCTGGCGAGGTGCAGCATGGGGGCTTACAGTGCCGGGGGGTGGGCCAGCCTGGGTGCGGTTAGAACCAGCACGGCCGCCGGGCACGGATTTTGACCCCGAGGGTCCCCAAGTGTGGCTCCCACAAGCACAGTGACGGCCGGCTGCCTGCCACCCCAGGGGCTAGCCGAGGCTCGGGCCTGGAACACCAGCCCGGGGACGGGGCCCGCGCCGGGCTCCGCAGGCCACACCACACCCCGCTCCCCGCGCCCGTCCACCCGCCCTCCCGCCCGCAGGGACCCCCGCAGCGCCCCGGGCCGCGCCGGGAGCGGGTGCAGCCACGCGGCTGGGAGAGAAAGGGAGCGACAACTCGGGGGAGTCGTATTTCACTGCGTGAACCGCCAGAGGTCACAGAGCTCGACCTCTGGCACCGATGGCCGGGTCTGAAAGCCGAACCACCATTTAAGTATTTACAGGCAGGGCTGTGACAGCGGCTGTGGCAGCGGCTCGCGGTGGCCATTTCCCAGCGAGCACCCTCGTGCCCTCCGAGGGTGCGGGGAGAGGCCGACCCTGCCACCGGGGCGGCCCTGCTCCTCCCTGAGGCCGGCGGCCACCGCGTCCGCAGGGCCGAGGCCGGCCTGAAAGGGGTCTGGGCCGCCCGGAGGTGAGGCGCAGGTGGAGGGGGTCGGTGCCCACGTGGGAAGGGGCCCCGAGCCCCGGCAGGCACCTCCACCCCCCGCTGCCTCCGGTCCCCTCCCTGCCCCGTCTCTGTCTCCAACAGGCCGCCCCGAGCCCGCAAACCGTCCACCCCGCCTCTGATGGGGGCTGGACCGCCGCCCATCGGGTGAGCCGGCCTGCTCCTGCTCGGCCACCTCGGTCCCCAGGGCCTGGGTCTGGGCCGTCCCCGAGCAGTGTGTGCCCCCTTCTCTTCATCGGCCCGCATCCCACACGTCCTTGAAGGCCAGCGCAGAGGGGCCTGAACCTGCCCTCGCTCCTTCCACGAGCCCCAGGCGTGCGGCTGAGCCCGCGTCCACCCACCGAGGCCGCGTCCACCCTCCTGTGCCCGCTCCGAGCGTGCGAAGGTCATTGCAGCCGGGACGTCAAACCCCTCACTGAGCCCCGCTGCTCTGCTCCTCGGGAGACCCCCCCCCAACGGAGACGGGACACCGCGGCGTCGGGCCAGGCCTGGGGCGCACGGCACAGCGCCGAGCTGACTAGCTCCCGCCGGGCAGGACCGTTTACGGAAACGCACTGGTTCCCACAGCGAGTTTGAGGGGGGTTAAGCGCCACGTGCACTTGGGGGGCTGGGGGGCTCACGGGCACACAGCGCGGACACAGCTGCCGGCTCTGTGGCAGCTCTCCGGGCCCTGCTGCCCCTCCCCGGGGTCACGCAGACGGACGTGCACACACAGGGAGGGGCTCGTGGCCTGGCTGAGTGGCCGCCTGAGCGAGAACCCAGCTTCGAGTTCGAACAGCAAACCCTCCCCCGGAGGCGAGGACCGGAGGCCGGCATGGCTGGCGGGGGGCGAGGGTGGACAAAGCCGACGGCAGCACACGGCGTCTGTTCCCAGAACCGCTGATCTTTTCCAGGAGAACTGCCAGAGATCTGGAACGTCACGGGAAACGTTTGCGCTCAGCTTCAATACTGGCAACGGATTCGAAATGGAAAACGCAACATGTTTGCAGGCCTTATCAGGGCATTTAAACCAACAACACCCTGTCGACGTCACCCTTCTCCTGCCACAGGCCTTCATCCCTTCACGTGGCCAGTCCCTTTCTTCTTCTCGCTGAGAGATTGGCTCAGCCACGGAGAAGGCAAGGAAGTCCCCAAACTCCAGGACGGTCGCTGTCAGAGAAAGAGCACGCCACCTCGAAGCCTCGGCCGCGGCCTGGGGCTGTCTGCTCCAGACCTTTCCAGAGGACGTACCCCGGGCTGACGTGTCAGAACGGCCCCCACACTGCCCCCTGTCTGGGTCCCCGGGAAACGGCAGGGACTGCTGGGGGCAGGGCGGGAGTGTGGGGGCCCGCCCAGGGGGACACATCCGCCTCCCCCATCCGCCTCCCCCTCTCCGGGAGGGGTCCCCCTCGCCCGGGAGCCACCCCCCCTCTGTCTTAGGGTCGCAAGGCTGTCACCTCCCTCCACCCACGCGGGAAGGAGACGCAAACCAGGGGCCCGGGTGCCAGAGGCGCGTCGCCCCGCGGGACAGGGCAGGAGGCCGGCGCCGACCACACGGCACCTCGCCGCGGAGATGACGTGCCGAAGCCAGGCCAGGACAGGGCTGCGCCCGCGGGAGGAGGCTCGGGTGAGAAGGCCGACGGCTGGCACAGCCGCGCACGCCCGCGGCCCGCGCTTACACGCTCGCTTGCACACCAGCGGGGAGGAGCGGCAGCCAGGGCCCCGTCTCCCAGCAGCACTCCACAAGCCAGAGTGTCACCTGCCAGATGGCGGGGCGCCCGGCGAGGGGCCTCGCAGCGGGGGCTGGGAAGCAGATGGCTTCTGTGACTCTCAGGAACGGGGTGTGAACTGGAGACGGCGGGGGCGGGGGGGTGGGGAGGCGGGGCGGGCGGCAGAGAAGGAGCAGCGAGAGGCGGGCGGCCGCCGGGCGGGCCTGTTCGCGGACGGGCACCGCGCACGCAGACGGGCACCGCGCATGCAGACGGGCCGGGGTCCGGGGGCCGCCGGGGACCAGCTTCCCACGCAGGCACCTCGGAGGCAGAGGGTGGGTGCGTCCCCGCTGGCCGGCCCTCGGAAGCCTCCCCTCGGCAGTGTGAAGCTGTCTCTGCAGCCTTCTTAGGTCACGAACGACGGGGACACACGTGTGTGTGTCACGTCCCTGTGCACCGCGGGCTGCGCGTCCCCTCATAAAGGAAACGGATGTCTGCGAGGGGGACGGTCACCCCTGCCCGCGGCCCTGTGCCGTGTGCAGTGACCACTGTGAGGGGGACGGTCACCCTGGCCGCGGCCCCATGCTGTGTGCAGTGACCACTGTGAGGGGGACGGTCGCCCCCGGCTGCGGCCCTGTGCCGTCTGCAGCGTCCACTGCGAGGGGGACGGTCACCCCTGCCCGCGGCCCTGTGCCGTGTGCAGTGAGGGGGACGGTCACCCTGTCGGCGGGCGCCTTCCCGACAGGAAGCACGGGGCACATCCGCTGAGGGAGAAGGCTCTGGACCCGGGTGCCCGGCCCAGCTGTGGCCTGGACGAGCCCCTCAGCCTCCTGGCGCCTCGTTCTCCCCTGCACGGGCGACGGGGCCGCGTGGGGCCAGGGACACAGGGACAGTGCAGCGCTGAGGGGCACGCCCGGCCCCCGCCCCGGCCCCCTCGGCCCCCTCGGCCCCCTGAGCGCCCGGGGTCGCCAGCCATCCATTCACTCCAGTGGAGAGCTGCTGCGCCCTGGGTGCCCGGGGTGGCTCGCGGTAACAGGACCTGCCCAGCAGGGCGTGCAGGCCACCGGGTCCCCGCAGTGGGCATGGCCTGGGCCGTCTGCCTGGATGCCTGGAGCCGCGGCCGCAGGCACCCGTGTGTCCGGTCCCTTCCACTGGGTGGCCAGTTAACGGGGCAGCAGGCTCAGCACCAGGCCCCCATGTCACCTGCCGCTCGCCGCCGTGTGGGCGCCCTCACCGCCCAGCGCACACCGGGGCCCCCCGCGGCGAGCCAGGCCGCCCCAGCATCCAACCGAAAGTCGCCACCTCCCATCGGCCCCTGAGTCACCGCCAAATTCCGGCCGGAACGGTGCTGCAGGCCCTAAAGCCTGGAGGGACATCGCTCTGGCCACCACCGTGCTCTTTCCGAGCCACCTTCCACCCCCCTCCCCGGCCCCCACCCGGTCCCTGCGGCTCGGGGAGCGAGGGCCGTCCCTGTCCCCGTCCCCGTCCCCGGGGGCCGCCAGCCTGGCGGCTGCTGAGTCAGGCCGGGATCGGGGCCTGATGACCCTGCTCAGCCTCCTGCACACGCACTGTCCCTGCAGCCCTCGGGCCCTGCCTGTCACACGGCGTAAGGGACGACGGCCTCAGGGCGTGGGGTACCGGGGTGTTTGTGTGCTGTTGTTCTGAAATGCAGTTTCCAAGGAGATGATAGCAAATCAGACCTCACCCCACAGCTGAGCGCTGTGGGGAACGCAGAGGGTGGGTGGGGGCAGGAGGGTCTAGGAGCCCTAAGGAGGGAGGCCCCCGCCCGCACCCCGCAGCGGAGGCAGAGGCCCGGGTCCGATCACGGGGGACGGGGGTGCCCCTCTGTGACGTGCTGCGCCACCCACCTTCGTGGCATTTCATGGAATGCCACCAAGTCCCCTTCACTCCCCCCTTTCCGTGCCCAAATGCCCCCTGGGGCACCCTCCGTCCCACGGGCCTCGATCTAAACCTCAGCTACCTCTGAAAGCGGGCGGGGGCCAAACGTGGGCTCCCCCCACCCCCCCACACACACACCCCCAGCACCGGGACCACGGGGGGGGGAGGAGGCAGGGACAGAGGCGGGGGGAACCGCAGCCTGGGCCTGGAAGAAGCCTCTGCGGGCTCTCGGCGGCTGCCAAGCCCCCAACCCCGGCCTTCAGAGAGGAGGGATCTCAGCCTCCAGCCTCCCAGCCCCCAGCCTCCTACCATCCCAGCCTCCAGCCTCCGGCCTCCCAGCCTCCAGCCTCCACCCTATCAGCCTCCAGCCTCCCAGCTTCCCAGGCTCCCAGCCTCATACCCTCCCAGCTTCCCACCTTCCCAGCTTCCCACCCTCCCAGCCTCCAGCCTCCACTCTCCCAGCCTCCAGCCTCCACCCTATCAGCCTCCAGCCTCCAGCTGGAAAAGCAGACCAACATCCCACGAGCGGCGGCTCTTCAATCCAGACGCCATCAACACGCTTTCCGCTCCCTGACGCGCCTTCTCAGAGCCTGGCTCCGCAGACGGGTTCTGCCCACGTGCCGACGCCCTCCGGGAGCGCTGTGGCCCAGGGGGTGCCGCCTGGGGACGTCGGAGAACCCCTGGCTCGTGCCCAGCTGTGCACTCTCCGGCCGTGCGCTCCCAGACCAGCTACTTCGCCCCCCACCCCCGGCGGCGTCTCAGCCCCTTCGCCTCCCGGCGGTGACAGTGTGACCTCTGACAGCTGCCGTGACGACGCACAGTGACCCGAGTGGCTTACGACAACAGGAACTCACTCTCGCGGGTCCAGACGCCAGAATCGGAAACCAGGTCTTGGGGGGCCCTGGGGAGGAGCCTCTCTCCTGCCCCTTCCTTCCAGCCTCTGGGGGCTCCAGGCCCCCTGGCTGGTGGCCGCACCCCTCCAGCCCCTGCCTCGGGGTCACATGGCCCCCTCCCGTGCCCGCTGCGGCCCCCCCCCGCCTCTCCGCTGCACACAGCAAGGTCACACGGGTCAGAGTCCCTCTCGCGTCCTCCGAGGTCAAGGGTCACGGTTCAGGGACTGGGACGCGGGCGCATCTTGGGGGGCCACATTCAGCCGCTACACCGACCGGCAGGGCCGCCGGAGATTCGACGAGCTGACGCCTGCGGAGCGTGTGTGGCACGGCTGGGCGCCGAATGCCGCTGGGAGCTGTGACGGCGTTTTCTCGTCATCGCATTATTGTTACCGTTATTCGGGGGTGCCGCTGAATAACGCTGACTCGGAGCGTGAGGGAATCACCGTTTCCTTTCCCTTCCCTCGCTCGCCGCCTCCCGCCCCACCCAGAGGGGCCGGCCCCCCGGGGGAGCGGGGCCCCTCGGGCGGGAGGCACAGTTAAACTCCTCTCCTCCCCGCTGTCTGCGTTTGCGGGCTTAGTTCACTGAA
>PVKZ01009148.1:0-12259 GCA_004027375.1 Macroglossus sobrinus
GCTCCATGAGTGGGGCGGTGGGCTGGGCTGCGCGTTCGCGTGGCACGTGTGCCGGCAGGCTCCTGGAGGTCCCTCACGAATCCGCTCCGGAAGGCCCTTGAACTGGGACGGCTCCATCCTTGGCTGCGCTAATTTAACGCCCAGAATTTGGTTGGTAAAGGCAGGGCCGGTGCGAGCCGGGTTTCCGAGCTCCACCATGTGTCCCCCGCGCAGTCCGAAGGCCCGGAGAGCCCAAGGGGTCCTGGGGATTCTCCGAAGGGCACCTCCACTCCTCCTGGGTCGCTGGGGCCCCTTCTTCTTTCTCTGCCGCCGATTTACATGCTAATTATGTCTGGGAAAAGTTCTTTAATTGGCAGAATTAGGCAGAGCAAACGAATTGTTTCACAGGCTGAACCAAATTAATTCCGAGTTTAGCTTCTTCCCTTGGAGAAACAAACAATTAAGCTGTCTTGTTTGCTTTATGGATATATTGCAAATGCCCCACATTGAGTTTCAGGATATATTTTTAAAGGAAAATTATTTTCGTTATTGATAGTTGCATGTTTAATTTGCAGGAACGCTGAGCCAAAAAGTAAGAGATTAAATTTATCTAATTTAAAATTATAGAATACAAGAGGAAAAGAATTTGAGTTAACTTTTGTACGACTAAGAAATACCACTCAGAATCTTCCTGGCAATTACTAGATCCTCAAGGCTCACCAACCAGTTAGGTGCCCATCGTCCTGACCAGGTGAGATTATGTGTCCACCTGCTTGGGTAGAAATGGCTTCCAGAGCTGAGGTGAAAAAAAACAAACAAACCAGTTACTGTGTCTCCTGAATCCTTTCAGTCCTCAGGGGAGCATCTGTGAGGAGGTGGCAGCTGGAAACCTAATGATGTCATTTCCCTTTCTGTGCACCTCAGACTCACTCTCAGAAGCCTACCTTAACTTTTCAGTAAAACTGCTGTTCCTCCAAAGGCTTTGAAGTCTGCAATCTACCCTGTCACTTCAGAGAAGTAAAGCCAATGCGAGTTAGAGTCACAGAATTAAAACTAGAAGGAATCTTAGACCACGTTGTAGTTAAGTGTCATGAAGTGAAGTGAGGAAAGCTTTGGTTTCTGGAGGCCAGCTATAGTTCTGTTACCTTCTAGCTGGTGACCTTGGGCAAATTACTTGTCTCTCTGGAACCCCAGTGGACTCACTTGTAAATGGGGATTTGTGTACTACTCCCTCCCAGGGGTTGTGTGACTTAAATGAGATGGTGAGTATAAACCACATGTTTAGGGCCTGGCACACATTGCTCTGTAAAAATTAGCATCATTATGCTTGTCATCCTCTACATCAGTTATGCCACCATATTTTACAGGAGTCAGATGGAAGCATAGAAGAGAGATGTCGCTTGCTTTTATCAGTGCTGGGAACTACCCATAACAACAACTCTTCAGTAAATGCTTATATGACACTTGCTTTCCTTCACAACACCTGGAAAAAGTATGGAGGAAGATTACATAAAAAGGTAAAGTCTCACAGCATCCTTTTAAAGACCACATCTATTTGATCAGAATTTCTGCTTTATGAAAAAAAGTAGTAGTGAACTTGGGAGAAGGAGGTCTGCTGGTGCTTATCACTCAACTCCTTTTGAGTATGAGTTTCTGGGGGACACTAAGGGAGTGCAGTTTGTACATTCAGGCTATTATCAATCCTAATAAGGGAATCTCTATCTACAATCCCTTCTCCAAAATTCCCTTCACCTCCTTGCCTTAAATCAGTGGTTTTAAAATCTTTTTGCACATTAAAATTACTGGGGAGCTGTAAAAGATGCAAATTCCCAGGCTCCAGAGATTCTGATTCATCAGTCTGGGGTGGGACCTAGGGTATTATTTTTAAACTCCCTAGATGATTCTAGCGTGTAGCCAGGGATGGGAACCACCATCACCATGAATCCTGGCTGTGTTGTAGAACACTGCTTTTCCCCAGCCTTTTCTGGGAGAGCTATTTATTTTCCCTCTTGCCAATTTATCCCAGTGTTGGGAAGTACGGTAGATGTCCTTGCTTCTCAGACCATTTCTCCTTCTTTCAAAAGCTCTCAGACTTTTGGAGGCTGTGTCCTACAAATACATTGGTGAGTATGAGTTTCTGGGGGACACTAATAAAATGGGGTCCACAGACCTCATTTTATTCCATTTTTCAAAGACTCAACACCAGGCTTACCGTCCTCCTATCTGTCCCACCACCTGTCAGCATTCATGGCAGTGTTGTTGTCCACTTAACCACTAAACCTCTGCTTCTCAGTTTCTCACCTTCCTCATTTACACTGTTCTTTCCCCTCACTCACCACTGCCCCCCACCCTAGGGCTTCATCCTGAGCCTTATTATCATAAAAGGCTCCATCTTTGAAATCACTAATGCTTACATCCCATTCTCCAGTCACAACTTCCTCTCATTCCAGCTTTCTTGCTTAGGCTCCCCTTTGCATTCACCTTGATTTCCTGAAGACCTCCAGGCCTTAGGTCCTGCCACTCTCCATCCATCCACTCCCTCTTTTTTTTATTCCTCTCTCAACATAGCTTCATGATAATTGCCTCTCTAGCAAACACTTTCAATTTTCTTCCTCCTCTATCTTTTGGTTCTACCCATCTGACTAAAAACGAGTCTCGAATTATATAAATATCAGACTTCTCTGCTCTTGCGTAGGGCAGCTGAAGCCCACTAGAGAAAAAAAAAGTGCATATCTGGACAGGGTGTACACTCAGTTATCAACCTCAGTTGGATCCTCAGCACTGCCTCATCATCATCTTCCCTTCCAGCCTCTAACTTTCTCCCCTTCAACCAGATGTTTCACCCTCTGTGCCTCCTACTTCCCTAAAAAGACAGAGTCTATCAGATGGGAACTTTTTGCTTCTGTACTCATTTCCTGCATATCTCCTCTTATGATGGAGGCAATGTTTTTCCTACTGAGGCCCTCTACCTGTTAGCATTTACACATTCTCAGAAATTCTATCCTATTGTCTCCACCTCTCCTCCATCTCCCCATCAGTATGTAAATAAGCTTTAGTCTCTCACATCTTGTAAACAAGCGCTTCTTGGATTCTCTGTTCCTTTCAAGCTACCCCTTCTCTCCAAGTAGCCCCAAGATTGTTGACAGTTACCAGCTAATCACCAGCTATTTCCTTCTCACCCAGTTTACTCATTCCGGTTTGGCTTCTGTTCCCAGCACTCCATTGACAAGGCTTTTGTTAAAGTCTTCGGTGACAATAAATCCATTGGGCATTTTAAAGTTTTCATTTTATTTGAATTCTCAGTAACAATGAACACGACCACTTCTTCTTTTGTGATTACTCTTTGCCCTTGACTTCTCAGCATATTAGCCTCTCCTGGTTCTCATCTTTCCTCTCCCCGTTTTTAAACTTTGCTTTTCTTTTGAGGAAATAGAACGATACAGACATTTCCAGAGAATAATATAACATCCCAGCTTTCACCACCCAAAATTAATGATTGTTAACATTTTGTCATATTTGTTTTCTGTCTTTATTTCAAGTAATAAAACATGGTATATAAGCTTAACTTCCTTGCAATCATCATTATCTTTTCCATTCCTCTCTACTTCTTTATCGGTAACATTGTCATGGATTTCCTGTGCATCCTTGTAGTTTGTTTTCTATGCTTTTACATATACCATACAAATGGAGAACCAATATAGAGCAATGTGTTTGATGATTTTCCCCCAAATTAACATAAATAATATCCTATTTACTCTTCCAGTTTATTCTCCAAATTGTAGCTTAAGTGACCTTTGGAAGATGTATATCTGATCACATCACTCACCTGCTTAAAACACCTTGGCTTCCCAAAATCTTAATGGAGCCTTCAAGGCTGTGCAAGGTTTGGTTCTTGCCCATCTTTCTGATCCCATCTCTCTGTCATGCTCCCTTCACTTTCTTCCCTCTGAAACCTCACAGGCATAGGAAGTTTCACACCCCTTTGTAACTACAGGCCTTCCTGTGTGCTTCTGACTGGAACACTGTCACTGTCATCTCCCCCTTTCACCTCTTTACCTGGCTAATGCCTACTCATCCTTAAAATTTCAGCCTAAATGTCCCTTCCTTAGAAAGACTTCCTCAATACTCCAGTCTATGTCATAGCTCCTTCATCCTATATTCTCAAAGTACCCAGCCAAATTAGTCCAAATATCACAACTAGAGTTAATTTTTCAGTGTAATTATCTGCGGAATGCTTCTTTTTCCTGTTAGATCTGAAGGTCCATGAGTCCTGGGAATACATCTCTTTCGTTTCTCTTGTATCTCTAACACCTAGCAGAGAGTAAGAGTTTGGTAGATAAGCGAGTAAAAGAATTAGTGAAAGCAGTGAGTTCTTTTTCAAGGAAAAGTACTTTTTCAAGCAGGAAAGGTAGGGAAAAAATTGATTATCACATCGGATCAGATCATTTGAAAATGAAAAGAAAAAAACACTAGAAAGTTATTTTGAGATTCCAGTTTGAAAGATGAAAATCTAGGCTTTCACTCAACATAGGACTTCCAATGTACAGTGTCTAACTCGTTTATTGATTGAGGAATAAAGGGTTTACAAATGTAAGTGATGAATAAATGCCACAATTGCAAAGCAACATGCTTGAAAATAAGAATAGATAAGTAACTCTAAAAGATATGTGGAAGGAAATAAAAGTGCAGTTTGAATCCATTGGGAATGATGCAAGAGCATCTCTAAGGACCGCTCATCAGCGAGCTGATGTGTGCTGACAGTGATTACTGTCTGCCCTGCATGAATAGCTTCACGGGTGGTGCCCTCTCCGTGTCTAACAGTCATTCTACTGTGCCACAGTGAAGCTTGGCCTCTGTTCACTTCTGGTATCAAATTATTGTTTGGGAAATTAAGAGAATGGTAAATTAGAAATAAGGTAATGAATGAACAATAAATGTATGTAAACCAGAACTCCATTTTCCCCCACGAAAGCTCTTTACATTTAACTGAAATTTTTGGTTATGTAATACAGAGCAAAGGCTGTCTTTGACCTTATTTTTGTCTTTCTGTTCCAACATAACTCTTTTAATTGCCCCTCCTACTAACATTAGTCTGGAAAGTATCTACTTGGATATGAGTCTGTTTAAAAAATTTAGTTACCTAAATGTAATTTATACTTTTCATAACTAGATAAACCGGATGATTAAACATCACTTTGGAATTTACTAGTTGGCCAAAAGAATGATGAAAAGTAAAATAAACATATTTTGAGAGCTGTTTTTAAGGTCTTTGGTTCCTGGTAGTGGAAGGCCTACTGTCAGAGGGAATTGTTCTGGCCCATGCTTAAATATAAAATTATGCTTCTATTCATTCCAAATCATTTTTAGATTATGTGAGAAAGCATTGTACTGATAATCAACTGAAAGGCTTTTTCCAGGCTGTTTATGATGAATGTATTTGAGAGTAGTCTTAAAACCAAAGAAATGGAGACGACTAAGGGTATTTTGTTTGCTTTAACTTTGAAACTTTAAAACAGACAACAGCTGTTTTAAACATCGAGACTTAGGCTGGATAATTGTGGACAATGAAAGTACTCAAAAAAATGATATGCTTGGGTCTAAAGTACATTTTTAAATGAAGTATAAAAATATAACATTGTTGAATCTGAAACTATCCTCTGAACACTTCTCTATACCAGTAATTATAAAATATAAAGATAGTTTCCTAGTGTCTTCACCTGACTTTGGATTTTGTGCCTGGACAGGTCTCTAGTTAATAGCACTATAAAGCACTGGCGAAACTTTAACTAGGTAGGTTTAAGAATGTTTTCAGATTATAACTTGAAATGAGCTTAAATATTATACTTTAAAATAAATAACGTATTCTTTGGTACTTTCCAAAAGTTTCAGATGATTCAGTAGTTATTAGTGCTTCATTTGTACTTCACCAAAAATTAAGACAAGTGGAACAATTGATGTCAGTTTCTTTGTGAAACCCTTTAGATACACCTTTATTCATAACCAGGTATTTATTAATATAAACTAGAATGTTACATTTTTACATTTGAACTGAAGACCTACGCATCTGTTTTCTTAAGAAATATTGTATCATGAACTGTATTATTAGAGTTTTATAAAAACACACTTTGACTTGTTTATAGTTCTTCTCCCTTTCTTTGCATGCTTCAAAGCAATTGTCATTTCCTTTCTTCAGATAGCCTTTTAAAACCTTTTCTTGTTTAAGCAAACATTTGAAGGTCCCTCACCCTCACTTCCACTTCACCATCACTTGTACCCTTCCGTACCCTCTGAACAGGATCGCAAACATAAAGTTTTGAATTATTACAGCCCAATGGCCCTATGTTGACATCGTTTTGCTAGATTCCCTTGCCTTTTTCTTTAATTCCTGAGGCATCACATTTTACTTTTTATGATTACTTTTCTTAGTAAATAGTTTAGCTTTTTTTTTAAATGCTGTATAAACTGTAATATGGCAGTATTAATTCATCTACGATGGAGTGAGAATTAGCCCTATGCTCTCAGGTTCCTATCCATGTATATTGGAGGATAGTGACTCAGGTGCAGTAGTACTTCACTTGTCAAAGCTGCGACTCTTGATCATATCACAATGTCATCATGCTCTGGCCAAACAACTTAGAGTCATTCTTGACTCCTCTTGTTTTCCCATTTGTCATATCCAATTCATCAGCAAATCCTGTTAACTCTGCCTTCAAAATATATCTAGAATCTAACCTCTTTTCCTTTCTACCATTATCACACTGGTCCAGTCTACCAACCATTATTTTCATCTGGAGTTTTTCTATAGCTACATAATTGGCCTTCTCTCATTTAACTTTAATTGTATTCTGTCCTCTACAATCCAGTCCCAAGAAACAGCCATAATGATCCTTTAACTTTTTCAATAAAATCATGGCACTCCTCTGCTCATAACTGTCCAATGGTTTCTTTCTCATCTGTCTCAGATAAAAGCCAAAGCCCGCACCATGTGGCTTTCCTTTCACCTTGCCAGCCTCATCTCTTCTCCTTCCCATCACTCACTCCACTCCAGCCTCTTTCACATCCCACCTCAGGCTCTTGTTTCTTCCTGAAACATCATCTTCTCAGATATTCATAGGGCTTACCCCTTTGCCTCCCGAAGGTGTTTGCTCAAATGTCAGGCCTCCTTGACCACTGTATATAAAATTATAACTTATTCAACCTATTGTACTTCCTCATACTCCCCTTACCCTACTTTGTTTTTCCTTGCAGCTCTTACTGCCATGCGATCTAGTATATGCAGTCAGCCCTGGGTTCTAAAATATATGGATTCACTCAACCATGGATCCAAGCTACTGTGGATCTCAGATTGACTTGTTTTTGATTTGTGGTTGCTTGAATCCTCAGGTGCAGAACCCACAAATACAAAGGGCCGACTAAGGGACTTGCACATCTGCAGATTTGGGTATCTGTCGGGGTTCTTAGAGCCAATCCCCCGTAGACACTGAGGGCCTAAAGTAATCAATTGTTTATTTGTTTTGCCTCCTGCCACTCAGTTATAAGCTTCATTAGAACAGGAACTGACTTTCATTTAACACTATACCCCCAGCACTTAGCAGACTGTCTGGCAACCCTAGAAATGCAGTAAATACTTGCCAAATGAGAGTAAATAACCACATTTTACCTCATTTAATGTCAGTTACATGAGGGCCACTAGGTGCATGTCCTAAACACCAACTAACGTTTAAAGCAAAGTAAGAAGCTAGCTCTCTGCCAAGAAAGGCTATCAAACACAGTCCTCTTTAATAGTTTCTTTGTTTGTTACAGCTGGCAGAATGGGGTACATTTTTGTTTTTCATGCAGTGCTTGCTATGTAGTGATGAGAGCAGGACTGGCTATGCTGAGCTAGAAGGTTTTGAATGAGAAATACCTGGTATGGATGACGAGAGGTTTTTCTGCTGCTTGCCGTTTACTTCAGACAATCACTTCCAATGACCAGGAGGAAAAGGATTGCCAGCCTCAAGTCATAACCTCCATGTGATCCTCTGTATTGGCTCAGGCTGCCATAATGAAATGTCACCGTCTGGGGGTCTGAAACAATGGCATTTATTTTCTCACAGTTCTAGAGTCTAGAAATCTAAGATCAAGGTTCTGGCCAGTTCAATTTCTGTTGAGGGCTCTCTTCTTGACTTGTAGATGGCTGCCTTCTCCCTGTATCCTCACCTGGCCTTTACTCAGTATGTGGAAGCAGAGAGAGTGTGCTCTCCCATGTCTCATCTTATAAGGACACTAATCCTATCAACTCTTATGACATCATTTAACTTTAGTTACTTTCCATTCCAAATATAGTCCTACTAAGTCTTCAACATATGAACTTTGGGGGAACATAAATGTTCAGTCCCTACCAGCTTCCCTTTCAGGCTTAATGAATCCTGTGGAACTCTGTGCCCACTGTTCTCCAGGCAGGCTTACATAGAGGAGGGGCCAGCAAGGCTGTTTGGTTTGGGTTTCTCATCAGGAAAGTTCTCAAATGATCTATTTTAATCTTTTCTTCAAAAAACGTTCATACATATACATAGCACATCTTAAAAATATATATAATGTCTATGTATGTAAGATATCTAGGACATAATATATATAAATATACATAATATATAAAAAAGCATTGAATCTTTATTCTCCAAATTAAATATTTGCACAGTGCTTATGAGCCTATTTTAGGACTTCTTGTCTTTTAGTGTAATAGAACATCTAGGTGCTCTCAACATCAGAAAGACTGTTTTCTAGATTTGGAGCATTACATCCACCACGCTTTTTATCTCTGTTACTCTCAGTTATCACCCAAATGTAGGCCCTTCTTTCCAGAAATTTTCCCTGTATTTTATTGTCCACATAGCTCTGTGCTTCTCCCTTGACTAGGTGTCCCACTCCTCTCCTCCCTCCCAAAACTCCTTTCACTGTTTTTTCCCTTTGAGACTTTTCCAGAATGAATAAACCCCACCCCCACAATATTCTCAGCATCTTCATTGACTAATCTTTCCACCTCTGGTGGTTCTTCCCTAATATGGAACACAAAGGGATCCTAGGCATTCTTGGGTGACAGAACTTTATCAGAGTAGAGACAAAGACATGCAAACTGTTCCCCAAACTGGTCATCTCCCATGGTGGGGTTCTCAGGGGAGCCCCTAAATGAGGACTGAGGCCTGGCTTCTATAAAATGAGGGCACCTGTGAGATAGTATGGCTCCTAGAGAGGCAGCCTGTGAGAACACAAGAGCCCAGGAGTGGGACCCAGGGAACCTGGGTGAGGCCAGCCATACTGAGACTTAGCTTTTTATCCAAAATTACATATCTGAAATCACCAGGAAAATTGCTGCTCACAAAAAGGACCTCAGTCATCAAAGGTGGTAGTCATGCTCTCGGAGCTTCACGGAGGAGCAGGAGTGATGAGGCCTGGAGCTGGCCTTCCAGAGTGATGGGGAAGGGTCCATGATTGAGACTCACATTTGCTTGGAATCAGGCTGGAGTGTGGGAGTCCAGTGCTCTATTCATCCCACTGTCCACAAAGATGTTTCACAACATTCTTTGACAATGAATTTGAGACAAACTATATTAGAAAATACACCAGAAAGAAAGTAGTGATAATGGAAAAGAAGTAAATCTGAAAACATGCAAATTTTTTAAAAGGTCGGAAGTGGGATTTTACGAAAGCAGTGCCCCGCAGGGCTAAAAGCTTCCCCTCACACTATTGGTCATGCTGGACACTTTTCTAAGAGCTTCATGGATATTAACCCATTTAGACTTTAGAGTGATTCTAATATGTAAGAATTTTTATTATGCCCATTCAACAAATAAGGCATACGGATATTAAGAAAATGTTGCCAGTCTCATAGTTGTGATGTGGCTGAGGCAGAATTCAAACCCAGGCCTCTGGCACCCAGCCACCAACTGCACTGTGCAGTAGGGCAAAGGATGTATGTGTGTTATATTCAGCTGGTTCCTTGTTTCTGCCATTTTGAGAAAAACATGGACATCCAAAACATCCTGAGGCATGTGGTGTTTAATGCTGCTGCTAATTTAATACTATAGTGTCTGGTTCAAAATGTGTGTAACATTATGGCAAATCATCCCCTAATACAGTTTCAGCAAATTGTTTAAATTTAAATGTTTGCTCATTCAAAATCCAGATTAGAGGAAAATCTTAGTTATAATGCAGGGGTTGATAATTTGATTTGGAGACATAATTTGCTTTGAGAGGCATCAGTGTTGATATCACTTACATATAACCTATGTCTGTTGCATGAAGAATGAATATACCCCCAGTTCCCTGCTTCCAGGTGTGTGGTCCTATTCTTCTGGAAAGCACTGGGCACAGCTGTATATACCAGCTAATTTTCCTCTTGAGTTAGGTCCAGAAACATTGAGGTACAGAAGTGTTTTCTCATCTTAGAGCTTGAGCTTCTAGCAAAAAGAGTCAGCTCCTTGCACCGGGATGACTGGCTATCCACTGAGAAAATAGTAAAGTTAGTCCCTACCTCATGCTACTTTTGAAAATAAATTCCAGATGGATTAAAATGTCAAAATACAAGGAAAACGAAAACAAAATATGAGAGTTAAATGAGTATTCAAGAGAATATAAATGTGATCTTGGAACAGCACAGGCCTTCCTATGACACTAAAAGCAAAACCCTCTAAATGAGAAAGTTAGAAATTTTGACTATTTCCAAAATAAAAACCTTTGTAAGACAAAATATACCATAAATAAAGTAAAAGGCAAATGGTAGATTGGGAGAAAACATTTGCAACCTAACTAACAAAGGATTAGCATGCAAATTGATTAAAACAATGATAAACAAATTGATTAGAAAAATGGGCAAAGCTCATCAAGAGGCCATTCTTAGGAGGGAATGCAATTGGCCAGTAAATATCCCAGAAGATGCTCAACTACACATTAATCAAGTAAATACAAATTTAAGTAGTAAGATAACATTTTTTATATTCATCAGATTGGCAAAGTTTAATATTAAAGTTTCATAGTCTCAAATGTTGGCAAGGATCATCAAGCAGCCTCATAAATTACTAGTGGGAATATTAATTGGGATAGTCACCTTGGATGACAATTCGACAGTATCTATTAAAACTGATAATGTTCATATTCTGTGATTCAGTCCTTCAACTTCTGGATATCTGCCCAAGAGAAACGTTCACCTTTGTGCACAAAGAGGCATTATGTGTAAAGATTTTCCTAGCAGGATTGTCTTTAATCAGGAAAATATATTAGAAATGACTTAGACTTTTTTCAGGATGGTGTTAGATATTTGAAACAATAGGAACTGTTAATCATATATTAGAATATTATGCAGCAGCTAAAAAATTATAGATACCTATAAATTCTGAAAATTTACCAAGATATACTTTATAATAAACAAGTTGAGGAAGTCTACACACAGGAATATTTAAAAACTACACAAAATAACCTCATAAAAGCTATAGTTTTTTGTTTTGTTTTGTTTTTTTAAAGAAAAAAGACTGGATGTATTCCTGTATCTTAGAATTGATAATAGAGGTCATAATTGGGGAAGGAGAATCTAGGTGGGGGAGAGAGGGAAGGATGCTGTTATAGGCTGAATGTATCACCCCAATTTTTGTTGTTGAAGCCCTAACCCCCTCAGTGTGGCTGTATTGGGAGTAAGGATGTAATCACAGTTAAATGAGGTTTTAAGGGTGGGGCTCTGATCTGACGGGATTAGTGTCCTTATAAGAAGAAATGCCAGAGAGCTCCTCTCTTGCACCTCTTTCCTTCTCTCTCTCTTTCCCTCTCTCCCTCTCCCTTTCATTTTGTGAGTAAACAGTGAGGGACCAACCTTCTGCAACCCAGAAAGAGACTTCTCACCAGAAACCAAACCCTGTCAGAACCTTGATCTTGGACTGTCAGCCTCCAGAACTGTGAGAAAATAAGTGTCTTTTTAAAGCCTAGTCTGTGGTGACAGTGTTGGAGTCCCTAGATCCAGTGAGGCTTGATGCCAGACTACCCTTGGATTTAGAGCAGTTTGTGAGCTGCAGATGGTTCTTAGCCAAAGGTGAAAAATGGGGGCTGAAATCAATTTTAGTTAGGCTATATCTACCTAGAGGAAAGAACATCTTTCTTTTCCTTCCCTTCTCTTTCCTTCTCTTCCCTCCCCTCCTCTCCCCTCCCCTCCCGTATTCCTTCCTTCCCTTTTTCCTTCCTTCCTTCCTTTCTTCCTTCCTTCCTTCCTTCCTTCCTTCCTTCCTTCCTTCCTTCCTTCCTTCCTTCCTTCTTTCCT
>PVKZ01009149.1:0-12242 GCA_004027375.1 Macroglossus sobrinus
GCGATCTGCAGAGGCAGAGCAGAGCACATTCAAATGCCAACCCCTGCTGATTTCCCACACAGAACACAAATGAGTTTTCAGGGGCAGAAAGGGCACTGAATGGAGGCATTCCATTCCCTTGGATTTTTCCTTTTAGTAACATGAAAATTTTGGAAGAGATGACGACTTACCTGTTTTGGTTAGGTCAAGTATGTTATGCCTTGGAATTCCGTATTTCTGGACAATTCTCGTGAACCTGTGGTTGGTATCTGGACTCTCATATAGTGATCGGGCTGGGGGAAAAGGGATAGTAACTGTTGTGCCTTGTGCATTGCTCACTGAGGTTCCTGGCTGTGGGGTGGAATATCCAAAGGGTTGGGGAAGTGGATGACACTGATGGGTGCTTAGGCAGAAGTCTTGGCGATGGGTGAGATATGTGTCAAACTTGACATTTTGTGGATGAGATAGTTCATCATCATGCCATCACCAAGCCTGAGGGGTTGCCCACTGTCAGCATCTCTCTCCACAGAAGAGAGTTAACCCAGAATAAGACTGAGAGGATCACTTTTTCTCCAGCCATTCTTGTTTTTCCTCTCCCCACAACTACTAGGTGAGTGTGATCATGAAAATACTCTACCATAGAGCGCGATATCAAAGAATTTTTTCTCAGAGTCGGAATTGAAGAAATGAATAATCATATAGTCATCATAGACCGCTTCAATTATGTGAATCCTATCCAATCCAGGGTCTGCGGAAGAGATGGAATATAGCTCAGAACTTCTTTGTCCATGGAAAGCAAGTTATACTTAGCACTGTTAGCTACATTTGAGCACTTCAAACAGTAGAGTCGACTACTGCAAGGATTTCTGCCATGAGAATTGAACACTAATGGTAGATGATTTCAGCCACAGTGATAACTTACCCTCTATCACTGTTCATGAGACCTACCTCGGCCATCTCTGCCAACTATGTGTCTTGTATTTGAGCTCCACTGGCATTTATACTCAGCATTGTGCTGTGGGATGCCCGCCAGAAAGCATCGCAGTGGAGAGAGAATGATTGGCTGTCCTGAAAATTTACTTTTTTTTTTTTTTTTGCTACTTTAATTTAGTTGCAGGACGTACATTACCCGATTGCCATCTTGATCTGGTGTCATTATGTGTCAGGAATTGGCTGTTACACACACGTAGTTCTCACAAATTGAGTGTACTGGCTATTAGATGGCCCTTTTTATATTACCGAAATAAGCATTGATCAGGAATTGATCCTAAAGACATTAGGGTTTAGCAAATCCTTTGCCGTTGGAAGTAAAATGAGGAAGTTTTTGTATACTTACACTTTATATTAAATAATCCGTTCTCTGATGTATTGTCAGCAAGCAAAGAAACTGCAACACAATCTCCATTTTGTCTGTAAAAAAGAAGAAACAGATGCCCGAGAACTCTTGATGGAACTGGTTCCTTCAGTCTCTAGGAATCTTGATTTTACTTGGCTGTTGAAACATTTTTGGTACAAATTTGAAATAGCTTTATTTCCATTATTTCATGTAATTTGACACATTAAGAATGAGTCAAATACTTATATTATTATTATTTTACTATGACTCCCTATTACTATTACTACAGCTACCTGTGTAGATAATTAGCTGAGTGTTCAGATGTGCTAGCCTCTCAGATGAGTGCTCTATAGACATTGATTCACTTGGACTTCACATAAAAACTGAGAGAAAAATATTATCATCCTTTTGACTCAAGGAATAATTGGGGTGGAAAGAGATGAATTTTTCTCATCACACAACTAGTGAGAAATAGTTTCTAGAGATAAATAGGCTTTGGAGCCACAAGCCTATGTTTTTAACCAAGCTATATTGCCAGAGTGTGAAGGGATTGAATACACCTCTCCATCGTATCTCCTCTGCTCCCATTTAAAATTAATCTTGTCAGCAATTTTACCTCTGAATTTAGAAAAGTTTCACAGTCAGTGCAAATGAGGAGCCATAATTTTGGACACAAGGCCACAATAAATGAGCACATGTGTACATGTCTTTGTGAATGTGTGTGTGTGTGTGTGTGTGTGTGTTGAGTGTGTGTGTGTGTATCTAGAGGCCACGGCCAAACACAGGCTTTTGTTTTTACTTTCTTCATCTCCTCTTCCCCCCAAATAAAAAACCAGACTTACTTTACATGAAATTTTAATGCCAGAGAAGAGTTGTCTAAGACGTTCACATAGTCCAAAAAGGCCCTCATGGCACCATTTTCCTTAATCACTTTTTTGAAGTTTGAGGCCAAGAGAATGCTATACCACTCTCCTGATAACTGTAATGAGATGGTCAAATGATTGGGTAAAGAAAACAGAATGAGAACAGCACACGAACACTTGTTACCTTCACCTCTGGTCCGTGGGCCAGGACACCTAAAGCTGATACGAACAGGAAATTAGAACTCAGGTCGAGTGACAACACATGAAAAACTCTTTCCACTGTTCCCTCGGGGAGGTTGGAGGTCCGTGTGGGTTTTCCTCTTTTCACATGGTACAATTGCTCTTACTCCAAAGTCTAGAACAACCCCCTTTGTCTACTATATCAAAAGCACTCCTGCCTTCCAGTGAAACCATCTTGCCTGACAATCCTCCAAACAACCCCCCAAAGTCTAAAGTCACTACTATCCACCGACTCTACCTTTGGAACATCGAAGTTCTTTGTCACAACTTTACGGTGCACTTTCGGATGCGCACAGATGAGAGTGAGCCCCAGACACAGCAACAGCAGCTTCATCGTGGCAGCAGACGGGAGTGACTGGCTCCACTCGCCAGCTCCTTCATCTTTATATTCATTCTGGGTCCAGTTTTCTTTGTCCCCTAGGCACTACAGTTCTTCCTCCCACTCTAGGAGATGGTCTGTATTCACTGGTGTCAGGCCAAGATTCTTCCTGCCCTTTTGACACTTGCCAATCTCAACCCCATCAGATCTAATTAGTGACCTTAAAGACCTCAAAACATGTACTAAAAAAAAATAGTGGATGCCATAAAGGGCCACCTGACTTTCAATCAGAAAGTCAATTATGTGTGGCAGAAATGGAGTCGAACTGGGAAGTAGAATAAGTAGGGCACCTACGTTTCACCGCTAACACGGCGTTGGCAGGTAAATAACTGACTCCATGATAACTACCCTTAGAACAAAGAAACCGTCTCTACTGAACATGTTAGCACCTATCACAAAGCATTCAAGTAGATGAAGGTACGGTCAGTAAATTAATTAACCCATGGGACTTGCCTCAGCACTGTTTTGGGTGCGGGATTTTGCAGGGATGAGCATCAGCTTCTTGACATCATTGCACTTACCTTGTAAAAAATGTCTACAGGCAGTAAACAAAGAAATATGAGGGGCTACTCCAGAAAGGTGGCGAAGTAATACTGCTTTATGCTTGTGGTTTTAGGGAGTCCTCTGTGTAAAGTGACACATGAGGATCAGAACCTCGTGTGGAGGAAGGAAATGCAGATCTGAAGGCAAGTATTTCACACAATGAAAAGAAAAAACAAGGGTCCAGAGAAACGAGTGCTCATGGGGTATATGAAAAAAAACAGTGGTATAACAATTGAGATTTAACAGAAACATGGGAAGCCCAAGATATATGTGGAATTCTGGCAGGTGCTAATGCTGTCTGTGCTGCTGACCAGGTCTTCTTCCCCGGCCAGGATCTTGTGAACAAGCTGGCACTCCAATTTTCTGTGTTCCTATACCAAGGGGGCAGCCAGGAATTGTCCATTGTGCTCAAAAGCAAGCAGAACCTTCGTAAAATTTTTATAGGCAACAGAACAAGGTTTCAGAAATGCTATGTTTTAAAAATAACAGCTGGTACCTTGATGGGCCTGCTTCCAGGAGCAAACACTTTCAAATGAAGCCTGTTCTAGGACCAGCGACTTAAATGGCAAAGTCCTCACAGCCGGGAAGAGAGACGTGCAGTCTTCCTTCTTGCTCTGGAAACACAAATAACCTCAGGGGTGTCCTGATTTTGCATTTACTCTGGAAGTTTATCTGACATTTCTCTACATGTGCTCCAATCGGGTTCAAGTCATTCATGACCTAAAGGGGAGCAGACACAGCACAAGTTAAAAATATCTCCTTAATCCCACAATCACATGATCCAGTGACCTTTTTACTGACGGCACTCCGAGGGTCCCCATGACACAAACTTGTATATTTGGAGGACAGAGAGCAACAATTACTATGGTAAATGGCAGTCGGGGGGAAAGGTCAAGGTATAAAACAGGGGGCCGGTAATGTTTTCCTCTAAAGGGCCATGTAGCAAATATTGATGGTCTTGTGGGCCAACAGCTAAAATCGAAGATACTACATAGGTGCTAATCTAATAGAGGAAACATATCTACGTTTTTTCACGAAATTCAAAACAGAATATAGAGTTCAATGTTTCTATTTGAAACATGGTCTACTAGTGAGTGGGAATGGAATTCTTATGGGAAACACAAGTTTGGGATTTTCCTTCACGGGTGCTGAAAATGAGTTTTCGTAAGATCACATTGGTTGCAAATGTTCTGAGCTCAGTGCGTATGAAAAAATGTGCACTTGGCTGGAATTAGAAATAATAAGCCATACTTTGCCAGTCCGTTAGAAAATTGAGTTTGAAAAATTCCTGGAAGTTCAGGCAGAATTTATAAGGAGGGGAGACCAAAAAAAGAAAAAAATGGAGAGAGAGAGAGAGAGAGAGAGAGAAGTACAAGTCCTGGAAGAGATCCCAACAACGGTATTTGCAGATAATATGATCATATACTTAAAAACCTACAGAATCCACAAAGTATTACAAGTAATGTCACGATAACTGATGAAAAATTTCATCGAGGTAGCTAAAGAGCTCAACTGACAAAAGTCAGTGACGTTTCTCCATACGAGCAGAAGCTCACAATAATCACTATGGTTAAAAAAGCAAAACAGGTGGGAAAAAAAATGACGTAGATGGTAGAGGTTCCGTTCATCCATCTGGAGCCTAAATCAAAGTTGTGACGGAAACAAGGAGCAGACACCAAGGTAAAATCGCCTGGGATCTAGATGAACAAGACATACAATTGGGAGAAATCTAAGAAATCACCCTGCCAGAAGAGTGAAAAGAACTCATTGAATTGTACAGTGTAAACAGGAGCAACTAGTAGTCTATTATATTTCAATAAAGGTGAAAAAAGAAACAAAAACAGAAACAATAGAGAATCCTGTGAAAAGTACACAGGACTGAACATTCAAGAATATACAAGAAGACCGCGAAAGAGAGAATTTTAAAACTCTAAGGAAGAACATAGAAGATGATCCGTATAAATTGACAGACACCAAGCTCACTTGCTTTTGGCCCAGTGAGCCTCAGGTTTGATTTCCAATGTTCAAAATGATCATGTAATAACTCAAGCGGTTAAAGCAGTAAGTTTGTAGTGATTGTTCCAGCACAAGGAAACTAATATGCAATTGTTCTGTCCAAGTGCATTCATCTCTGGACTTCTGATACAAAAGCAAACATTTCTTGGATTTTTGTTAACTCTTAAAAGAAATCATGACATGCAGAATCTACTGAGAGTCCTAACTCACATTTCTTGGCATGAGGAATATCATGCTGTGGTGCAATTTGCAACAGATTTCTTTCCTTTCCTTTGACCAACTCACTTTGTGATCAGATCCTAAGTTTCTGCATGGACAGTGTGGTGGTAGTCAGCTGATAAGGGACTAATAAAAGACTACTTAATATAAATGTCAATGGCAACAATCCCCAGTGAGACTGGCTATAACTTGGGCCCCAGTTTTTGAGCCAAGTGTATTCAAATGCAGTCACATGGCTCCCCGTGATGGTTCATTCCACCATAACTTTCACTTCACTCCTGTATTTTTTATGTACTCCAGAAAGTTAAAATTAAGTCTCTCTCTCATTCTCTCTCTCTCTCTCTCTCTCTCTCTCTCTCTCTCTCTCTCTCTCTCTCTCTCTCGCCCTCTCTCTCTCTATCTCTGAGGTGTGTGTGTGTGTGTGTGTGTGTGTGTGTCTTTCAGGTGAAATGATCCCTGATCTGGTTTGACATCAGCTCAATGGAGGAAGAGGCAGTGTCATTTCTTGTTTTTACCAGCTATCCATGGATGAGTACACTTCGGTAGGAGTCGGGAAGCACAATTGAGAGCTTCCAGTACCCAGGTGGAGCAAAACAACCAAAGGCCTTGATTCATTCAAGAAGGTAAGGAGGATTTCACTCTTTTTGACATGTGTACCATTCTCTCAAAGGGGCCACAACACTGGCATCTCTGGGATCTTGTCAGAAGCAGAATCCCAGGTCCCACCCCCCAATGTGCTAAGTCAAAACCTGCAGGTTATCAATTCCAGGAGATTCAAGCACACATCGTATATGCATCAACAGACATATAGAAACCAAAAATAATACATTGCATTGTTCGGTGTGCCTTTTTAAGTCAATACTAATAGCGGCACACTGCACATTTCATCCAACAACTACTTTCTTCATTGGACTACTGGTATTTAATCTCATGATAATAAAGAGATAATCAATATCTCCTAATTCCCATTTACTCGGTCAAGAAACTTTCCATTTATGTTTTCTGATAATGAAATCTGTTATGGAATCAATCTGTTAGCGACATTGATTTAGTGCCCTCAGGAACAAATAAACATGGCCACACAGATATACTGTTCTCCTAATTTAACCATGTGCCCGATTCCTTCCTGGGGACATTACAGCCCCAAGGTGACTGTTCGCTCCAATGAAAAACAATTACTGTTTACTGTGATAAGACTCAAAACTGCGGTACCTATCCAGGAAAAAATTAGAAGTTTCTAAAGTCCAGATTTCTCAATGTCAATAGAACATTCAAAAGAAATTAGACTGGCAAGATACTTGTGCATTCACGAGGTGGCTATATAGAATATGAATGGTCATTCACCCCAACCTGGAATGTGGTTATATTTGTACGATCTTAGGTAAACATCCCCAGATATGATCATTAAACACACGGATTGATCTACACTTCAGAGGCCCTTGAATGAAATTCAAGTTCCAGGAAGAAGAGCGATGTCTGGCTTTATATTGATTTTCATTAGCCAATGTTACTTAGGCAAAAATATGCGGTATGGAAGAGATTTATAACTGAGGTGATCGAGAGAACCTAAAATATGTGGCGAACTGACTAGAGGAAGGCTGGGGTTGGGCACAAATAGATCCCCTCTGAGAGCCTGGAACGCTGATGCTGGGAAAGCTTTTGGTCAGATGGATGCCTGTTGGGCCTTGGAAGAGAGACCATGTGCTGACACAGGCCGTGCAGCCAGGAGAAGTAGGAAGATTCAGGTGTTGGGATATTGGTTTGATATTCATGACTTTTAGCAGCTTTCTCCAAGTTCTGAGAGGGAGGGACCTAGACGGAGCCAACAGGAAATTCTTATAGTTTGTCCAATCATGTCACTAATAACAGAGAAATCAGAGTGAAAGCAGACTCACTGGGACAGAGATTTACTGCATGGGAGGGAGAATTCCAAACCTTGGGGAACTTCCTCAGAAGCTAAAGGACAATGACACACCCAGGTCCAAGGAAGTCCCCCATTTGCTCACTCTCAGCCCCACATCTCTCACATACACAAAGACAATCACACGACTGCAAGTGTAATCATTTATTCAACTGGTAGAGGGAGCTCCTACTGAGGTAGAGCTCTCCTGGTTAGTACACAGACAGTCGGTAATTTGCAGAACACTTTCAATTCCGGGTGAGCAATGAATATTTGCAGACAGTTACGGAAGATCCTGATGATGTAGAGAACATGCCTTCATTGTGATCGTCATAGCCATTAGGTTACAGAACTTGTCACAAGATGATGGGGGCAGACGATGGAAGGGTAGACCCTGGAGCCCAGATGAGAAAGTATTCACTAAGCACTAAATACGCAAACAAGAAAGAGAACAAAGAAGCTCATTAAGTACTTTCTGGATGGAATTGAGTACATAGGAATTTCTATGACGTTAAAAAGACTGTGAAGATCGATATCAACATACATTCCAACCTACAATTTCAAGCTATACCCACATGCTTCCTTCACTAAAGATTATCGTAGTACTTGCACATGAATCATTAATGTACCAGAAGGCAGTGATCCCTGGGCAGCCCCTCTCCATCAGACATCACTAACCTGGAGTCCTGGGCCACATGGTTCTCTTGTGCCTGTAGACAGCGATCTGCAGAGGCAGAGCAGAGCACATCGATACGCCAACCCCCGCTGATTTCCCACACAGAACACAAATGAGTTTTCAGGTGAGCAAAAAGGAGACTGAATGGAGGCGTTCCATTCCCTTGGATTTTTCTTTTCAGTAACTTGAAAATCTTGAAGGAGAAGATGACAGATAGCAAAACTTACGTGTTTTGGTCAGGTCAAGTACTTTATCTTTTGGAATTCTGTATTTCCGGGCAATTCTCATAAACTCTTGCTTGATTTCTGGACTCGCATCTGGTGTTCGGGCTGTGGGAAAAGGAATAGTAACTGTTGTGTCTTGTGCATTGGTCACTGAGGTTCTGGGCAGTGGGGTGGAATATCCAGAGGGGTGGGGAAATAGATGGCACTGATGGGTGCTTAGGCAGAAGTCTTGGCGATGGGTGACATATGTGTCGAACTTGACATTTTGTGGATGAGACATTTCATCATCATCTCATTACCAAGCCTTAGGAGTTGCCCACAAAGAGCATCTCTCTCCAGAGAAAGGGAAACCACCCAGGATAAGACTGAGAGGATCACTTTGTCTCCAGCCCTTCTTTTTTTCTCCTCTCCCCACTCTCTAGTTGAGTTCTGGTATGAAATTACTCTACCATAGAGTCCGACAATGAAGAGTGGTTTCTCAGAGTCATAATTTATCAGATGAACAATAATATAGTCATCATATATCACTTCAATTATATGAAACTTATCCAATCCAGGGTCTGCAGAAGAGACAGAATACAGCTCAGAACTCTTTCATCCATGGAAAGCAATATATTCCATATGCTGGGCTACATGTGGGGACTTCAAACATTAGACTTGACTAGAGCAAAGATTTCTACCATGGGAAATGAACACTAATGGTAGATGATTTCAGCCACAGTGACATCTTATTCTCTACCACTGTCCATGAAACTCACCGAATTCCCTCGGCCATCTCTGCCATCTACGCATCATGTATTTAAGCTTCACTGGCATTTAACCCAGTAATGGGCTGTGACGACAGCTACCAGAAAGCATCACAGTGGATGAGAATGAGTTGCTGTCCTGAAAATTTACTCTTTTTTTTTGGCTACTTTACTTTAGTTGTGGGACGTACATTACCCAATTGCCATCTTGATCTGGCGTCATTATGTGTCAGGCATTGGCTGTTATATACACGCAGTTCTCACAAATTGAGAGAACTGGCTATTAGATGGCCCTTTTATGTTACCGAAATAAGCACTGATCAGGAATTGATCCTAAAGACATTAGGCTTTAGCAAATCCCTTGCCATTAAAAGTAGAATTGAGAAAAAAATTTTATATACTTACGCCTTATATTATATACACCACTCTCTGATGTTTTGTTAGCAGGCAAAGAAACTGTAACATACTCTCCATTTCTCCTATAAAACAGAAGGAACAGATGCCCAAGAGAAATTGATGGAACTGGATCCTTCGTTCTCTAGAAATCTTGATTTCACTTGGCTATCGAAACATTTTTGGTATGAATTTGACATAGTTTTATTTCCATTATTTCATGTAAGTTGACACATTAAGAATGAGTCAACTACTTATATTACTATTATTCTACTTTGACTTCCTACTCTTACTATAACTACAGCTACTTGTGTAGATAATTAGCTGAGTGTTCAGATGTGCTAGCCTCTCAGATGAATGCTCTAGTGACATTGCCTCACTCTGCTTTCACACACACACACACACAAAAAAAAAAAGAGAGAAAAATATTGCCATCCTCTTTAACTCAAGAAAGAATTGTGGTGGAAAGAGATGAATTTTTGTGGTCACACAACTAGTAAGAAATAGTGTCTAGAAATCAATAGACTTTAGAACCACTAGCCTATGTTTTTAACCAAGCTATATTGCCAGACGTGAATGAATTGGATACCCCTCTTATCCTTATCTCTCTGTTCCCATTTAATTTAATCCTGTCAGCAATTTTAACTCTGGATTGAGGAAAAGTTCATAATCAGTGTAAATGAGGAGCCATAAATTTGTATACAAGGCCACAATGAATGACCACACATGGGAATGACTTTGTGAATGTGTGTGTGTGTGTGTGTGTGTGTGTGTGTGTGTGTGTGTGTGTGTCTTTCAGGTGAAATGATCCCTGATCTGGTTTGAAATCTGCATGATGGTGGAAGAGGCAGTGTCATCCCTTATTTTTACCAGCTATTCATGGATGAATACACTTGTGTAGGAGTCGGGAAGCACAAATGAAAGCTTCCAGTACCCAGGTGAAACAAAATGACCCAAGGCCTTGATTCATTCAAGAAGGTAAGGAGGATTTCACTCCCCTGTGTCATGTCTCCCTCAAAAAGGCTCAGCATTAGCATCTCTGGAATCTTGTCAGAAGCAGAATCCCAGGTCCCACCCCCCATGTGCTAAGTCAAAACCTGCAGGTTATCAATTCCAGGAGATTCAAGCACACATCGTATATGCATCAACAGACATATAGAAACCAAAAATAATACATTGCATTGTTTGGTGTGCTTTTTAAAGTCAATACTAATGGCAGCACACTGCACATTTCATCCAACAACTACTTTCTTCATTGGACTACTGGTATTTAATCTCACGATAATAAAGAGATCATCGAGATCTCGTAATTCCCTTTTACTCGGTCAAGAAACTTCCCACTTATGTTTTCTGATAATGATATCTGTTATGGAATCAATTTGTTAGCGACATTGATTTAGTGCCCTCAGGAACAAATAAACATGGCCACACAGGTATACTGTTCTCCTAATTTACACATGTGCCCGATTCCTTCCTGGGGACATCACAGCCCCAGAGTGACTGTTCACCCCAATGAAAAGCAATTACTGTTTTTGGTGTTAAGACTCAAAATTGCAATACCTGACCACGAAAAACTAAGGAGTTTTTAAAGTCCAGAAGTGACTATGTCATTGAGAACATTCAAAAGAAATTAGACTGGCAAATACTTGTGCATTAACGGGATGGCTATACAAATATTAATGGTCATTCACCCCAACTTGGAATGCGGTTATATTTGTATGATCTTAAGTAAACATCCCCAGATATGATCATTAAAGATACAATTGATTCTACACTTCAGAGGCCCTTGAACAAACCTCGAGGTCCAAGAACAAGAGCAATGTCTGGTTTTATCCTGATTTTCATTATCTGAGGTTACTCGGGCAAAAATATGCAGTACAGCAGAGTCTTCCTATCTGAGATGATCAAGATAATCTAAAATATGTGGCCAACTCACTGGAGGAAGGCTGGGGTTGGGCAGCAAGAGGTCACCTGTGAGAGCCTGGAAAGCTAATGAGTGACCTCACATGCTGGGAAAGCTTTTGGTCAGATAGATCCCTGCTGAAATTTGGGAGGGACCTAGACAGAACCAGCAGAAAATTCTTACAGTTTGTCTAATCAGGTCACTAAAAAACATACAAATTACAGAGAAAGCAGCACTCACTGGGAGAGAGATTTACAGTGCGGGAGGGAGAATCCCAAAACTCGGGGAACTTCCTCAGAAGCTAGAGGGCGATGATACACCCAGGTCCAAGGAAGTCCCTCATTCGCTCATTCTCAGCCCCACATCTCTCACATGCACAAAGACAATAATAACATGACTGCAAGGGCAATCATTTATTGAGCAGGTAGAGGGAGCTCCTACTCAGGTAGAGCTCTCCTGGGTAGGACACAGAGAGTCGGAAATTTGCAGAACACTTTCAACTCTGGGTGAGCCATGAGTATTTGCAGACAGCTACGGAAGATCCTGACGATGCAGAGAGCATGCCTTCACTGCGATCGTCATAGCCATCAGGTCACAGAACCTGTCACAAGATGATGCGGGGAGACGATGGAGGGGTAGATCCTGGAGCTCAGGTGAGGAAACATTCACTGATCACTAAAAAGCAGACGAGAAAGAGAACACAGAAGCTCATTAAGCACCTCCTAGATGAAACTGAGGACACAGGAATTTCTATATGACATAGAACAATTGTAAAGGGATCGACATCAAAGTGCATCCTAACCTACGTTCCCTGCCAAAAGAGGG